>CM059451.1:12995121-13023787 GCA_030390025.1 Squalus acanthias | reverse complement strand
TATCAATGCAAGAACAACATAAGAAATAGGAGCAGGAATAGGCCACTTGGCCCCTCGAGCCTGCTCCGCCATTCAATAAGATCACGGCTGATCTTGGGCTCAAAGCCACTTCCCCGCCCGCTCCCCATAACCCTTCACTCCCTTATCTTGCAAAAATCTGTCTATCTCCACCTTAAATGTATTTAATGACCCAGCCTCCACGGCTCTCTGGGGCAGAGAATTCCACAGATTTACGACCCTCTGAGAGAAGAAATTCCTCCTCCATCTCAGTTCTAAAAGGGCCACCCCTTATTCTGAAACTATGCCCCCGAGTTCTTTATAGAGGTATACAAGGTACTTAACAGAACCCCCTGTGACATGAATCTTGTCATTCATGTGGAAATGACTGATGAAATAATACTGGGCGGCCTGCTGGTGGCGCTGTCCAGGGAGAGTATAAATACTCGGGCATGGGCCCAGCTTGCTCAGGACATTCTTTAACAGGAACTAGTGAAGGACACAACTAGACCTCCATGTTGTAAAACAGTTGATTAAAGCTTTGTTTAACGCTTAGACCAAGTGCCTAGTAGGTTTCTTACGTCACCCTGTGCTCGCTCACCTACATTGGTTCCTGGTCCGGCGCCGCCTCGATTTTAAAATACTCCTCCTTCTTTTCAAATCCCTCTCATGGCCTCGCCCCTCCCCTCCCTATTTCTGTAACCTCCTCCAGCCCTACAACCCTCCCCGAGATCTCTGCGCTCCTCCAATTCTGGCCTCTTGCGCATCGACAATTTCCATCGCCCCACCGCTGACGGCCGCGCCTTCAGCTGCCCGGGACCCCAAGCTCTGGAATTCCCTCCCTAAACCTCTCCACCTCTCCCTCTACTCCTTTAAGACGCTCCTTTAAAACCTACCTCTTTGACCAAGCTTTTGGTCGCCTGTCCTAATATCTCCTTATGTGGCTCAGTGTCAAATTTTGTTTGATAATCGCTCCTGTGAAGCGCCTTGGGACGTTTTACTACGTTAAAGGCGCTATATAAATGCAAGTTGTTGCTGTTGGTAGGGAAAGCCAACCCCAAAATGAATATTTATAGATATTCCAAAGCAGCCGGGACAAGAGGGGACATGGTGAGGATAATGAAGAGCAAGTTTAAGGCAGATGTTGTTTCTTTAAGCCAAGGGTGATCCACAGCTGGAACAGGTTGCCACAAAGTGTGCTTGAGGCCAGGACACGGGACCCATTTAAGAAACAGCTGGATTCTGTAATGGGAAGGTGGTCAGTTTTGGTATTCCGCAAGGAAGGGCTCCAGTAGGCTCAAGGAGGTTCATAATAAGCAGTGATCTCGCTGTGCTTGTTTAGGGGGTGATGCCAGGAAGCACTTCTTCACACAAAGGGTAGGGGAAATCTGGAACCCCCACAAAAACCTGGAGAGACTGGGGGGGGTCAATTGGCAAATTTCAAAACTGAGATTGATAGATTTTTGTTATGCCAGGGGTGTACTAGGGGTTACAGAGCCAGAATTGAGAAGCCGATCTGCCATGATCTAACTGAATGGCGGATCAGGCTCAAGGGGCTGTATGGCCCACTCCTGTTCATTGTTTTAAGCAAGGCCAGCATTTATTGCCCATCCCTAGTTGCCCCTTGAGAAGGTGGTGGTGAGCCGCCTTCTTGAACCGCTGCAGTCCGTGCGGTGAAGGTGCTCCCACAGTGCTGTTAGGGAGGGAGTTCCAGGATTTTGACCCAGCGACGATGAAGGAACGGCCGATATATTTCCAAGTCAGGATGGTGTGTGACTTGGAGGGGAACTTGGAGGTGGTGGTGTTCCCATGCGCCTGCTGCCCTTGTCCTTCTAGGTGGTGGAGGTCGCGGGTTTGGGAGGTGCTGCCGAAGAAGCCTTGGCGAGTTGCTGCAGTGCATCTTGTAGATGGTGCGCACTGCAGCCAGGGGGCGCCGGTGGTGGAGGGAGTGAATTTTGCCGATTGCACATTCTCTTCCTCTGCATTCTCCATTCCAGTGTATTTTCCCTTTTTCAGAGTGAAAAGTACACAATGACACTGATATTTTATTAATTAATAAATGAATAACTGTGGGTGAGGATGGGCTGTGATGGACCTTCTTTCAGAACAATTTGGCAACATGCACGGCCCCGACTCACACATGAAGGTCGGCCATTTGGGAAAAGTACCAAGTGCCATATAGAAGGTAATGAAAGACTTGCATTTCTATAGCGCCTTTCACAACCTCAGGACGTCCCAAAGCGCTTTACAGCCAATGAAGTACTTTTGAAGTGTAGTCACTGTTGTAATGTAGGAAACGCGGCAGCCAATTTGCACACAGAAAGATCCCACAAACAGCAATGTGATAACGACCAGATAATCTGTTTTTGTTCTGATGGTTGAGGGATAAATATTAGCCCCAGGACACCGGGAAGAACTCCCCCTGCTCTTCTTCGAAATAGTGGCCACGGGATCTTTTACATCCACCTGAGAGGGCAGACGGGGCCTCGGTTTAACGTCTCAGCCGAAAGACGGCAACTCCGACAGTGCGGCGCTCCCTCAGCACCGCACTGGGAGTGTCAGCCTAGATTTTTGTGCTCAAGTCTCTGGAGTGGGACTTGAACCCACAACCTTCTGACCCAGAGGCGAGGGCGCTACCCACTGAGACACGGCTGACACATAAGTCTTATGATAGATAACACTTGGTCGGCGTGACCTCCTGGACTGGTTTCTATCGCCTGAGGGGGTCGGGGAGGAATTTTCCAAGTGTATTCTTTCTCTGTTGGCCCTGGGTTTTTCCTCTTTGTTGCCTCTCCCACGAGATTACATGGGGGGGTGGGGCAGATAAGAGGGGGATGGAGGAGGTGTTTAGTCACAGTGCTTCGGTCATCTTGAGTGTGGGGCAGGCTTGATGGGACCAGTTGGTTTTTTTTTCCTGCCCATTAATTCCGTATTGTGATGCATTATCACATGGCTTGTCACCATGGTTTGTCACTGTCTCTGTCCTTCGCTTGTTCTACCCACATATATTCCGTGTATGTTTGTGTAGAACGGTTATCTGCATTGAGTCGCCACCTTTAAAATAAGCAGAGCCAGGGGGAAACATTGGAGAGGAGGAGAAGAGGAGAGCGATATCTCCTTTCCTAAGAAAGGATATACTTGCCACAGAGGGAGTGCAGCGAAGGTTCACCAGACTGATTCCTGGGATGGCAGGACTGTCGTATGAGGAGAGATTGGGTCGACTAGGCCTGTATTCACTAGAGTTTAGAAGAATGAGAGGGGATCTCGTTGAAACATATAAAATTCTGACCGGGCTCGACAGACTGGATGCAGGGAGAATGTTTCCCCTGGCTGGGGGGGGTCTAGAACGAGGGGTCACAGTCTCAGGATACGGGGTAGGATATTTAGGACTGAGAGGAGAAATTTCTTCACTCAGAGGGTGGTGAACCTGTGGAATTCTCTACCACAGAAGGCTGTGGAGGCCAAGTCACTGAATATATTTAAGAAGGAGATAGATAGATTTCTAGACACAAAAGGCATCAAGGGGTATGGGGAGAGAGCGGGAATATGGTATTGAGATAGAGGATCAGCCATGATCATATTGAATGGAGGAGCAGGCTCAAAGGGCCGAACGGCCTACTCCTGCTCCTATTTTTCTACGTTTCTATTGTCACACAAGTGCCACTCCCACAGTGGGCCCCAGTGATTGAAAGTTGCCGGTTTGGTGATTCTGGTTACAGCACCGGGGAGGAGCCCCGTGAGCAGTCCCTCTGTCCCCCCAGATTGTCAGCCTCCCCGAATTAAACAGGAGAAGGATTCTCACCGAGTGGTGCGGCCTCACCGGGCTCTGGGTTGCCAGCGCTCCCGGTCTCACCGCTCGCCTCGAAGAAGTTTTCCACATCTTCAAAGGAACTCAGGTCTTCAGGCGGCCAACGCAGCTCCCCGCTCTCCACCTCGCTGGTGTCGGTCGGCTCCACGACAATCGAAGGCAGACGCCCTTTGAACCTCCTGCAACACTCATCGACGCTCTCCAAGGGGTCGGGGAATATCTGTGTGGGGGAGCGAACGGGAGAGGGGAATAGGAAGAGAGAAGGAGGATCACATCTATTAGCTACAGAGTGCCTCTCAGAATCCTAGAACAGCAACAGGAGCAGGATTCCCGACTGATAGAATCGTACAGCACAGAAGGAGGCCATTCGGCCCATCGTACCTGTGCCGGCTCTTTGAAAGAGCTCTCCAATTAGTCCCACTCCCCCCCTGCTCTTTCCCCATAGCCCTGCAATGTTTTTCCTTCTCAAGTATTTATCCGATTCCCTTTTGAAAGTTACTATTGAATCTGTTTCCACCGCCCTTTCAGGCAGCGCGTTCCAGATCATGAGCAGGTCAGAGGCCGGGTATTCTGCGGCGAGTGTCTCACCTCCTGACTCCCCAAAGCCTTTCCACCATCTACAAGGCACAAGCCAGGAGTGTGGTGGAATACTCTCCACTTGCCTGGATGAGTGCAGCTCCAACAACACTCAAGAAGCTCGACACCATCCAGGACAAAGCAGCCCGCTTGATTGGCACCCCATCCACCACCTTAAACATTCACTCCCTCCACCACCGGCGCACCGTGGCTGCAGTGTGTACCGTCTACAAGATGCACTGCAGCAACTCGCCAAGGCTTCTTCGGCAGCACCTCCCAAACCCGCGACTTCTTCCACCTAGAAGGACAAGGGCAGCAGGCGCATGGGAACACCACCACCTCCAAGTTCCCCTCCAAGTCACACACCATCCTGACTTGGAAATATATCGGCCGTTCCTTCATCGTCGCTGGGTCAAAATCCTGGAACTCCCTCCCTAACAGCACCGTGGGAGTACCTTCACCACACGGACTGCAGCGGTTCAAGAAGGCAGCTCACCACCACCTTCTCAAGGGCAATTAGGGATGGGCAATAAATGCTGGCCTTGCCAGCGATGCCCAGATCCCATAAGCGAATAAAAAAGAAAATGTCTCCTCATCTCGCCTCGCTGAAGAACAGAGCTACAAAAGGTAGGAAAGAAGATGAGATAAAGCCAGAAGAAGTGTTGGGTTTTAAGTTTGTCCAAAAATTATTGGCAATTCTTGCACTCATTAAACATCAGCAGTTTCCCGTTTCGAACACCCAGCGATAGCATCGCGCACCTCCCCGGTCTGTACCATATGGTTAGCTACAGAGTAAAGCTTCCTCTGCTCCTGCACCGACAACATCCCCCCAGGCTCACTCTCATCCTCCAACTGCACCCTTGTAACAAATTCCTTCCACTAGCCAACCTGACGTCACCTGGAGTGAGAGTGACGATCGCTGCCAAATCAAGGGGAGGGGCAGTGCTGCATGACAACGACGGGCAGGAAAGGACCCGCTGGGTCCATCCAGCCTGTCCCACACAAAGACGGCACCTCCGACAGTGCGGCGCTCCCTCAGTACCGCACTGGGAGCGTCAGCCTGGGCTATGTGCTTAGGTCTCTGGAGCTAGACTTGAACCCAGGACCTAGGAACAGGGATGTCCTGCTGCAGTTGTACAGGGCCTTGGTGAGACCACACCTTGAGTACTGTGTGCAGTTTTGGTCGCCTTATCTGAGGAAGGATGTTCTTGCCATGGAAGGAGTTCAGCGAAGATTCACAAGGCTGATACCTGGGATGGCAGGAATGACATATGAGGAGAGATTGGGTCGATTGGGCTTATACTGACTGGAGTATAGAAGAATGAGAGGGGATCTTATCGAAACATATAAAATTCTGACAGGTCTGGACAAACTAGATGCAGGAAGGATGTTCCCGATGGTCGGAGAGTCCAGAACCAGGGGTCATAATCTAAGGATAAGGGGTAAGCCATTTAGGACAGAAATGAGGAAGAATTTCTTCACCCAGAGAGTGGTGAACCTGTGGAATTCTCTACCACAGAAGGTAGTCTGAGGCCAAGTCATTAAATATATTCAAGAATGAGTTAGATATATTTCTTAAAGCTAAAGGGACCAAGGGATATGGGGAGAAAGCAGGGACAGGGTACTGAGTTTGGATGATCAGCCATGATCTCATTAAATGGCGGAGCAGGCTCGAGGGGCTGAATGGCCTACTCCTGCTCCTATCTTCTATGTTTCTATGTTTCTATGACTCCGAGGACGAGAGTGCTGCCCACTGAGCCACAGCACCCATGCACGAGTGCCGATAGCAATGGGACCATGGGAGGGCTTCGCAACAACAACTTGCATTTATATAAAAGAAAGACTTGCATTTCTATAGCGCCTTTCACGACCGCCGGACATCCCAAAGCGCTTTACAGCCAATGAAGAACCTTTTTGAAGTGGAGTCACTGTTGTAATGTGGGAAACGCAGCAGCCAATTTGCACACAGCAAGCTCCCACAAACAGCAATGCGATAATGACCAGATCATCTGTTTTTTAGCGATGTTGGTTGAGGGATAAATATTGGCCCCAGGACACCGGGGAGAACTCCCCTGCTCTTCTTCGAAATAGTGCCATGGGATCTTTTACGTCCACCTGAGAGAGCAGACGGGGCCTCGGTTTAACGTCTCATCCGAAAGACGGCACCTCAGACAGTGCAGGCACTCCCTCAGCACTGCACTGGGAGTGTCGGCCTAGCTTTATGTGCTTAAGTCCCTGGAGTGGGACTTGAACCCACAACCTTCTGACTCAGAAGCGAGAGAGTGTGCTACCCACTGAGCCACGGCTGACATTACATATCGCGCCTTTAACAAGAACGTCATCAATTTTAAAAATTGACACCGAGCCACATGAGGAGATATTGGGACAGGTGACCAAAAGCTTGGTCTAAAGAGGTAGGTTTTAAGGAGCGTCTTAAAGGAGGAGAGAGAGGTAGCGAGGCGGAGAGGCCTCATCCGGTTCCCACCTGGTTTCCACACACATGCACCTTCCAGCCAGAGTCACGGGACAATGGTCAGGAGCGGGGAACCCTGGCTGAGTTTTCGTCCCCAAGCCTTGGCCCCAGGTCGTGAAGTCTCATCGCCCTCAGTCCTGCCCGAGTGAACACCCACTAACTCAGTACAGACAGTTCCCCCTTTAAATGAATCCCTGAAAGACAATACAGCCGAGGCAGTCCAGGTAACCCGAGACATTTGGTACAATTTCCTCGGGCCAGTTTTAGCCTCAATATTTTCGTTGGAACGTGTCACCACAGCCCAGGGGGTTATTTTAAGCTTGATATAAATAACTGTTGCCTGCTTTAGTCATTGTTGGATATTGCTAACAATCAGACTCCGGCTTGTGATTAATGTCATTGATAACAGCAACTGCCAAAACCTAAATCCCTCTAAGCACTTATTAGTGTCACTGTAGCAGTGTGTCTCAAGGTTTCCATGATGCCACACAGCAACAACTTGCAGTTATATAGCGCCTTTAACGTAGCACACTCGCCTCTGAGTCAGAAGGTTGTGGGCTCGAGTCCCACTCCAGGGACTTGAGCACATAAGTCCAGGCTGACGCTCCCAGTGCAGTGCTGAGGGAGTGCCGCACTGTCGGAGGTGCCGTCTTTCAGATGAGACGTTAAACCGTCTGCTCTCTCAGGTGGACGTAAAAGATCCCCACGGCACTATTTCGAAGAAGAGCAGGGGGGGAGTTCTCCCCGGTGTCCTGGGGCCAATATTTATCCCTCAACCAACATCACTAAAAACAGATGATCTGGTCACTAGCACATTGCTGTTTGCGGGAGCTTGCTGTGCGCAAATTGGCTGCTGCGTTTCCTACATTACAACAGTGACTACACTTCAAAAAGGGCTTCACCGGTGGTCATGAAAGGCGCTATATAAATGCAAGTCTTTCTTTCTTTAGTAAAATGTCCCAAGGCGCTTCACAGGAGCGTTATCAGACAAAATTTGACACCGAGCCACATAAGGAGATATTAGGACACAGGCTTGGTCAAAGAGGTAGGTTTTAAGGAGCGTCTTATAGGCGGAGAGGTTTAAGGAGGGAATTCCAGAGCTTAGGGCCCAGGCCGCTGAAGGCACGGCTGCCAATGGTGGGACTACGAAATCGGGGAGGCGCAAGAGATCTCGGAGGGTTGTAGGGCTGGAGGAGCTTTCAGAGATAGGGAGGGATTGGGGCCATGGTAGGACTAGAACACAGTGAGGTTTAAAATCGAGGCGTTGCCGGACTGGGAGCCAATGTGGGTCGGAGAGCACGGTGGGTGATGGGTGAACGGGACTTGGTGCGAGTTAGGACACGGGGCAGCAGAGTTTTGGATGAGCTGATCACAGAGGGTCCAAGGTGGGAGGCCGACCGGGAGACCATTGAAGACACGGGGATATGGTGTCTGTATTTAAAGGGAGATGTAGCTATATGGTTGCACGAAGGGAGATAGTGTGAAGGACCCAAGCTCCTTCCCTAGTCTGAGCTGAGTTAGTTCATCTCAGTTGGGGACGGTGGTGAGGGAGGGGCCACTACAATAGGTCTCAGACCCTTGGGTTAGGGAGGGGAGGAATGAGCCAGACTTCCTGCTCCTGCAAATTAAGCAAGGTGAGGGTGTCAACACTCACCCCTCTGAGTCAGAAGGTTGTGGGTTCAAGTCCCACTCCAGAGACTTGAGCACAAAAATCTAGGATGACACTCCCAGCGCTGTATCATAGAATCATAGAAATTTACAGCACGGAAGGAGGCCGTTCGGCCCATCGTGTCCGCGCCGGTCGACAAAGAGCTCTCCAGCCTAATCCCACTTGCCAGCTCTTGGTCCGTAGCCCTGTAGGGTTACGGCACTTCAAGTGTACATCCAAGTACTTTTTAATGTGATGAGGGTTCTCTGCCTCTACCACCCTTTCAGGCAGTGAGTTCCAGACCCCCACCACACTCTGGGTGAAAAAATATCTCCTCAAATCCCCTCTAAACCTCCTACCATTTACTTTAAATCTATGCTGTACTGAGGGAGCGCTGCAATGTCAGAGGTGCCGTCTTTCAGATGAGACGTTAAACCGAGGCCCCGTCGGCCCTCTCAGGTGGCACTATATCAAAGAAGAGTTCTCCCCGGTGTCCTGGGCCAATATTTAATCCCTCAAACCATCATCACTAAAAGCAGATGATCTGGTCATTATTTCATTGCGTTTTGGGACATCCTGATGTCGTGGAAGTGTCGTGGGACCTCTTACGCCCACCTGAGAGGGCAGACGGGGCCTCGGTTTAACGTCTCGCCCGACAGATGTCTCCTCCGACAGCGCGGCGCTCCCTCAGCACTGCCATTGGGAGTGCCAACTGGACGGATACTTGAGGAGTTGTGGTTAGCTGCTGGGTGAAGGACGGGAAGGGAGCGAGGCTAAAGCATGCGAAGGAAGATGTCCGCTGACACTTACCTGGATGGGGAGTTGCTCCTCATTCCCTTTCAAACTGACTTTCTCCATGGCTGATTCTCGACCAGGTGGAAAACGTGTCCTTCTGGAACCAAAGAGAGCTGCAAAAACATCTCAGAACTTCAACCAAGCGTCGACGTTCCTTATTCAAATGGTGCGGGTCTGGTGCCAGACACTGACCCCACCCCCCCCGCACTCCCCATTCCCCCCTGCCTGCCACCTACCAGTGACTGGACTACCAACCCAGAGGACGCGAGTTCAAATCCCACCAGAGCAGTTTGCGAATTTGAATTCAGTGCAAAATAAAATCTGGGGAAAAAAAGAGCTGGCGTCAGTAACGGATGGTGACCATGAAAGCAGTCGGATTGTCCTTTGGAAACCCAACTGGTCCACCAATGTCCTTTAGGGGAGGAAACCTGTTGTCCTAATCCAGGTCTGTGCCTATACGTGACTCCAGTCCCACACCAACCTGGTTGACTCTTAACTGCCCTCCAAAGCGAGCCACTCGGTTGTGTCAAACCTCTGCATGCAGCGGTTCAAGAAGGCGGCCCACCACCACCTTCTCGGCCCAACTAGGGCTGGGAAATAAATGCCGGCCTTGCCAGCGACGCCCACATCCCGAGAATGGATAATTTAAAAAAAAGATGCACAATGCCAGTATCACTGCTGGCTTTACTTATTTTTAAAGATATGTTGGTGCCCATCGAGTTGAGAGATGTTACCACTGCGGAGTAGAACATTTCAAACCAGCACCAAGTCCAGTATGGTGTATTAAGAACATAAGACGTAGGAGCAGGAGGAGGTCATTTGGCCCCTCGAGCCTGCTCCGCCATTCAATAAGATCATGGCTGATCTGATCTTGGCCTCAACTCCACTTCCCTGCCCGCTCCCCATAACCCTCGACTCCCTTACCATTCAAAAATCTGTCTATCTCCACCTTAAATATATTCAATGATCCAGCCTCCACAGCTCTCTGGGGAAGAGAATTCCACAGATTCCCGACCCTCTGAGAGAAGAAATTCCTCCTCATTTCCGTTTTAAATGGGCGCCCCCTTATTCTGAAATTACGCCCCCTATTCTGCTTAACTCCAACTTCAAAAACATCCACAGCTGCAGATCCGGAATTCCATCCAACAATAACACCAGGAAGGAAAGAACGAGGGATGTCCGCTCGGCCCATCAAATCCACTCCTTCTGACTTGTATAATCTGCTCTATCGTGGACTCCGCCTCATTTAATTAACCTCCTGAGAGAGCCTTCTGCATCAACACGGACTGGCTCCCAAAGGCTATCCAGCAAAACCCAGAATATTCATCCATCCACGTGATTATTATTCAACCCAGTCTCCAAACAACATTCCCTCGCCTCCCAGTCCAACAGCTCAGGAACCATTGTGTTTGCTGGGCTAATCGCTCATCTCAGTCTCCACCTATCGCTAGAGGGCCTTGGTGGGACCACTGGAGCACCGTGCACAGTTCTGGTCTCCTTATCTGAGGAAGGACATACTTACCTTAGAGGGGGTGCAACGAAGGTTCACTAGATTGATTCCTGGGATGAGAGGGCTGTCCTATGAGGAGAGATTGTGTAGATTGGGCCGATACTCGCTGGAGTTTAGAAGAATGAGAGGTGATCTCATTGAAACATGCAAGATTCTGAGGGGGATTGACAGGATAGAGGCTGAGAGGTTGTTTCCCCCTGGCTGGAGAGTCTAGAACTAGGGGGGCACAGTCTCAGGATAAGGGGTCGGTCATTTAGGACTGAGATGAGGAGGAATTTCTTCCCTCAGAGGGTGGTGAATCTTTGGAATTCTCTACCCCAGAGGACTGTGGGTGCTGAATCGTTGAGTATATTCAAGACTGAGATCGATAGATTTTTGGACTCTAGGGGAATCGAGGGATATGGGGATCGGGCGGGAAAGTGGAGTTGAGGTCGATGATCAGCCGTGATCTTATTGAATGGCGGAGCAGGCTCGAGGGGCCGAATGGCCGACTCCTGCTCCTAATTCTTATGTCCTTATGTTCTGGCTACCAGTCCCACTGCCATCAGATATGTATCCAGCTCCTTTGTAAAGGAGCTTATCGACTCGGGTCCAGCTGCTTTTGCTAGGGGTGCACGGGAAGGGGTTTGAACTATTGAACTCCCACAAGGCCGAATAGTTTGCTAGGGTTATATTTGAAGACCAGTTGCTTGGGTGAGTACCAGAGGGCCCCGGCCAACACCGGTGAACCGTCACCCCAGAGTGAGTCAGGGCCTTCGGGAGAGGAGAGTAAAACCACGAGGGGGAGAAGCCAAAGTGACGGGGCCCCATTTACCAGCTGTTGGTAAAATAAGAGTTCAGGGTGATATTCAGGTTCAAAGCATCCTGCTTTAACAAAATTCAAAGAGTAGAAGATAAAATAGGAACATACGACAAGAGGACAATGACACCCCACGGCTGGGACCTGCCCAGACCAGGGTACAAGACTAGAGGCCTCTCTTAGTAACTGCATCCCACACCCTGCCCCACTCACCCCGTTCCCACACTCACCCCCCCTCTGTCCCACACCCCCCTCCCCCACTCACCCCCCACTCTCCCACCCCCCCACTCTCCCACACCCCGCCCCACTCACCCCGTTCCCACACTCACCCCCCCCCACTCTCCCACTCACCCCCCACTCTCCCACCCCCCCACTCTCCCACACCCCGCCCCACTAACCCCCCTCCCCCACTCACCCCCCCCACTCTCCCACACTCCCCCCACTCACCTCCCGGTTCCCCCAACTCTCCCCCCCACTCTCCCACACCCCCGCCCGCCCTACTCACCCCGCCCCACCCCCACTCACCCCGGTCCCCCAGCCTTCAGACACCCCCCACTCTCCCACACCCCGCCCCACTCACCCCCCCCACTACTCCACTCTCCCACACACCGCCCCACTCACCCCCCCCACTCTCCCACACCCCCGCCCACTCACCCCCCCCCACTCTCCCACACCCCGCCCCACTAACCCCCCTCCCCCCACTCACCCCCCCCCCCACTCTCCCACCCCCCGCCCCAGTCACCCCGTTCCCCCACTCCTCCCCCTCCCCCACCATCACCCCATCACTCCCCCTCCCCCACCAAGAAGACATTTTCTACGTGGCCACAGGGAGAATGCAATTAAAAGATGAAGGAGAGAGGGAGAAATTGTGCGAGGAAAGGAACAAGAGAGAGGGAGATGAAAAAAAGG
Source organism: Squalus acanthias (assembly GCA_030390025.1). NCBI lineage: Eukaryota > Metazoa > Chordata > Chondrichthyes > Squaliformes > Squalidae > Squalus > Squalus acanthias. Next base: position 13,011,272 of record CM059451.1, on the reverse strand, counting down.
AAACTGAGAAGGAGAAAATGAAATAGAGAGAGAAAATAAAAAGCGAGGGAAAACGGGGAAGAAAGGAAGCGGAGAAGCTGAAAGGGAAGGACAAAAGTTCATCAACGGCAGAAGAGAAATAAGGAAGAATAAGAATAAGAGCAAAAAAAAGCAGGATTAGAAGCGGGAATGGATCAAGTGCATTGTACAGAGACTTTAAATGAACTGAGGAAATAAGAAGCTTACAAGAGTTTCTCTGTCCTGAAAATGGATTGAGGATCAGGATTATGAAAACTGGAACAGCTTTCGAAGGCAGTATGGCTTACCTCACTCCATGTCCTCTACACCGGCTCTGGACTCTGCTTCCTCGGTGTGTCCCTCTCCTCTCCTCTCCCACTTTTCCTGCTTTTCGCCGCTTCTGGGAATTGAGTCTGTCAGCCTCTGGAGATAACCAGGTCAACACCAGGACCGCAGATTACTCCGCACGAGGGATGTTCGATGCAGCAAGGAACAATCCCCTCTTAGACTAATGACCAGAAGAGAATTAAAACACTTCTTTTGCACCTGCAGAAATAGGGCACCCAACCAATGTGGTGTGGCAGCTAAACTGACATGTAGCTCTCGCAAGCAGGTTAATCCCGCACAGTTTCCCTCAGTCTCGAGCTCTCTCCTTCGCTTTCAATCTTCCTGTCTCTTTCTCACACTTTGTGTTCCACCCCTGCACCCCCCCGGCCCCCCTCGCAACCTGATGTTGCCTCTCTCTCTGTCCCGTGTCCCTGTCTCTGCCTCCTGCCTTGTGCCTTTTTGTGTGAGTCCCTTTCTGCTCCGTTCTGTATGTCTCTGCCTCTCGTGTGACTCTTTCTCTATATCCCTTTCTCTGTGTGTTTTTCCATTTCCCGGTCTTTATATCTTCCTGGCTGCGTACAAACCTGCACCCCCCCCACCCGTGTCTCAGTCTCTAACTGTTTCTCTCTGTGTCTAACTGTCTATCTCTCTGTCTGTCTCTCTCTGTCTCTGTGTCTATCTGTCTATCTCTCTGTTTGTCTTTCTCTGTCTCTGTGTCTTATCTGTCTATCTCTGTGTCTCTCTCTCTCTGTTTGTCTCTCGCTCTGTCTGTCTCTCTCTCTCTGTCTGTCTCTCTCTCTCTCTCTGTCTATCTCTCTCTCTCTCTGTCTGCCTCTCTCTCTCTATCTCTGTGTCTGTCTCTCTCTGTCTCTCTCTATCTCTGCCTCTCTCTATCTGTGTTTGTCTCTCACTCTGTCTGTCTCTCTCTGTCTCTCTCTCTATCTCTGTGTCTATCTCTCTCTCTGTGCCTCTCTCTCTATCTCTGTGTGTCTCTCTCTCTATCTCTGTGTCTGTCTCTCTCTCTGTGCCTCTCTATCTCTGTGTTTGTCTCGCTCTCACTCTGTCTGCCTCTCTCTGTCTATCTCTGTGTCTGTCTCTCTCTCCCCCCTGATGATGGTAGACTTGCGCGAGATGTCTCTCAGCTGCAGATCCTTTTTTATGCTTCAATAGGATTAATGCCTCCTTCGATTAATGTAGGACTGTGACCGTGGCAGAGCTAACAACTGGAGCTAGCGTCACGGATAATCCTGAAAGGAATTAAGGCTTTGCCACAAACTTACCAGAAATGGGGAAAAAAAGGTAAAGATAGACAAAGCAACTTATATTTTAGAAATGATAAAAAGGCGATTTTAACCCGACTAGCAGGAACCTGGCGGGCGGGCAGTTAAAATCGCCCCTGGCTCTTACCCGTCCGAAATCCGCCACGATCGCAACATCTGCAATTTTAACCGGCTCTCCTGAGCAGGCAGCAAGGACAGACGCCCAGAGCCAACGGGGTCCTTCTACACATAGGTATGTTGCAGCCCGATGACATAATTGAGACCCCGGCTGTAATTTTAACTCGGGGCCTGAGCGGGAAATCCGCCTGGAGTTAAAATCGGGGCCACGTTTGAGTGCGCGTGCACTGTGCTTTAATTAAAAGGAGGGACAGTTTCGTAGTTCCTATGTTATTGAGAGGTCTGACACTGGCTTTGTCGATAGGTTGGTGCAGGCAATGAGGTGTTTTTGGGATGGGGCGGAGCTTAAGATAACTGGTTTCAGCTGGACTTGGTATCCAATATCTCAAGTTGTCCCCTTTGAACAGGACCTCGTCGGTAGTGATTAAAATAGAAGGATTGGGGACTGAGAAAGTTGCCATAAAGGGCCCTGGTTAACCAGTTAAAAACCATCAAACATAACAAAGAGACTCACTCTGGCAACATCAGCTTGTATTTATACAGCGCCTTTAACGTAGTAAAACGTCCAGGGCGCTTCACAGGAGCGATTATCAAACAGAATTTGACACCGAGCCACATAAGGAGATATTGGGACAGGTGACCAAAAGCTTGGTCAAAGAGGTAGGTTTTAAGGAGCCTCTAAAAGGCGGAGAGAGAGGCGGGGAGGTTTAGGGAGGGAATTCCAGAGCTCAGGGCCCAGGCGGCTGAAGGCACGACCACCAATGGTGGAGCGATTAAAATCGGGGGATGCGCAAGAGGCCGGAATTGGAGAAGGGCAGAGATCTCGGAGGGTTGTGGGGCTGGGGGAGGTGACAGAGATAGTGACGGACAAGGCCATGGAGGGATTTGAACGCAAGGAGGAGAATTTTCAACTTGATAGTGGGACAGTTACATTTTATAAGTAGACCTGTGAATGCCCAAGTCTGACTGAACTCAAGGTGCAGGCTTCAGCAGAGTGTAGGCCTTCAGAGCAGGGTCACTATGCTTGCATACTGTAAAGAAACATCATTGGACTCCCTGCCAGAGATGCCATGCAATTTCAGCCTTGATACGGGAAAGATGGCTGAATGGACGGATGTCCTTAAGGTGGCACTGCCAATGTGCGACCCACTAAACCTTAAGAAGAGGGAACTTTTATATAATGGCCTTCGGTTAATAAAAAACAGGCAGCCTGGTGTAAAAATAGACTGACCCGGCCATTCAATGGATAGGACGTAATCCTAAATGGGAATGGAGGTCTGCTCAACCCAGACTGAACCACGCTAGGTTCATTGAACTCAACGAGCAGCTTTCAGACCTTGGAAAGATCTCAAGGACCGCTTCATGTCTCAAATAAAGGCTATCCCTTCTGCTGCCTCTACCTCCTCTGATCCCTTCCCTTCCCTTCCATACCTCTCCAGATTCCAATCTTCCCACTGCCCTTTTCCCAACCTGGCCCCCATTGTTTCTTTTCCCAGGATCTCAAATTTGTGCAACTCCTCAACTCGCTCAACCTTCCCTTATACGATCGACAGGCTTTCAAAACCCAACCTTGTTGCATCTAGTCATTACTTCCTGATTTACTTTGCCTGCTCCTCTACTTCTTTTCAACTTTGGTGGTGTCCTGCACCATGGACCTCAGTCCTTCACCTTAGACTCGCAACAGAAAAGAATTCTTCCCTCTTAGTGCAAGTCAATTTCTCTCGTATTTACTGCATACACCAATCCCAACACAGGAAGCAGTGGAAGATTTGTTGGGACAGTGTAGAGGGAGCTTTACTCTGTATCTAACCCGTGCTGTACCTGCCCCTGCGAGAGTTTGATGGGACAGTGTAGAGGGAGCTTTACTCTGCATCTAACCCGTGTTGTACCTGCCCTGGGAGTGTTTGATGGGACAGTGTAGAGGGCGCTTTACTCTGTATCTAACCCGTACTGTACCTGCCCCGGGAGTGTTTGATGGGACAGTGTAGAGGGAACTTTACTCTGTATCTAACCCGTGCTGTATCTGCCCTGGGAGTGTTTGATGGGACAGTGTAGAGGGAGCTTTACTCTGTATCTAACCAATGTTCTGGTTGGTCTACAACTAATTGATAATGGCATTGGATGCAATAAGTGTGAAAATTTTCGTCCAGCACTGACAAAATATTAAGTCACAACAACAAACAAAATGTTTTGCCATTAGGGTATGTAATTAAAATAAAAATTACACAGCACAAAATATTAAGTGTACAATGATAATTCTTGCTTTAAGAGCTGTGCTCGCAGGGTTTGTGAGGAGTTTATAACAGGCAACCAGTTGGTCACTCTGTAGCCGAGGGCAACGCAAGAGGAACGAGAGAGAGAGAGCGAGAGACAACATTGTCAGACAAGATGGGTCAAAAATGGTTTGTCCAATTTAAAAACTCTGGGAGAAAAATACTAAATTAATTGCTGAGTTTGTTCTTCTGAAAGTTGAGTGACTTTAAGACGGGAATGTCGGCAGAAGTCCGACTGAGGGAGTTGGAGACGCTGATTGTTACGGGGAGGTTACTCGGTGTCGAGGGGCTGCTGGACGTTTTGGTTTGCGTGTTCGAGGAGCTCAGCAGTTCGGCCTTAACGGGCGAGAAACACGTGCTGGATTTCCTGGTGTGGGGTAAGCACCTCTCAGGGGGGGAAAACGAAAATCTATTGCGCGTTTGTGGAAGGTGTCAGTGGGCCGCGCCCTCGCCTCTGAGTCAGAACCTGGCGGGTTCAAAGCCCCACTCCAGAGACTTGGAGTCGAGTGTGGTGCTGAGGGGAGAGTGCCGCGCTGTCGGAGGTGCCGTCTTTCGGATGAGACGTTAAACCAAGGGCCCCCGTCTGCTCTCTCGGGCGGGCGTAAAAGATCCCAGTGGCCACTATTTCGAAGAAGAGCAGGGGGGGAGTTCTCCCCTGGTGTCCTGGGGCCAATATTTATCCCTCAACCAACACCTGAAACCAGATGATCCGGTCATTATCACATTGCTGTTTAGCGGGAGCTTGCTGTGCGCAAACTGGCTGCCGGGTTTCCTGCATTACAACAGTGACTACACTTCAAAAAAAGTACTTAAATGGCTGTAAAGTGCTTTGGGACGAACTGGGGTCATGAAAGGCGCTATATAAATGCAAGTTGTTTGCTATTAAAACTCACCTGAGCGTCATTTTACTGCAAAATGCCCTTATATATGTCACTGAACCCCAGTGAGCACCCTCTATCTATCCCAGCGTTCGCAGTGTGTATCCTCGATATATTGCAGGCTCGAGGGGCCAAATGGCTTATTCCTGCTCCTATTCCTTATGTTCTTATGTATCTCCCAGGGTTTGTATTCTCTATAAACCCCCACTGTTGCTCCTGCATCCACTGCACAGTACTGGACTGCGGTGACTCACCCCCCTTTTACCCAGTGTGTACTGTACATCTACAGGAGCCAGCACTGAGGTAGCGACAGTACCAGATGGCACTGTTGACCATGCAACGTGAAGATGGCACGCCTGTCCATGTGGCTCAGCCCTTCCCCCCCTGGACTTCTTAATACCCTAAAGGCCCTGATAGCCAATTAGGTCAAAAATAAACCGCCCATTGTAGTCAGCTCTACCAGACCAGAGGGTCCCATGCTCAACTCCGAGTCTGTGCTGAGATGGGTGCCCATATCCTAACTTGCATCAAGTCCTGTTCACCCATCAGTTCCACCCCTGAGCCCGTGGACCTACATTGGCTCCCGGTCCAGCAATGCCTCGATTTAAACATTCTCGTCCTTGTGTTCAAATCCCTCAATGGTCTTCCGCCCCATCTTATCTCTGTAACCTCCTCCAGACCTATAAGCCTTTGAATTCTCTGCGCTCCTCCAATTCTGGCCTCTTGAGCATCCCCCGATTTCCATCGCTCCACCATTGGCGGCCGTGCCTTCAGCCGCCTGGGCCCCAAGCTCTGGAATTCCCTCCCTAAACCTCTCCGCCTCTCTCTCCTCCTTTAAGACGCTCCTTAAAACCTACCTCTTTGAGCAGGTCAGAGGCTGGGTATTCTGCGGCGAATGTCTCACCTCCTGACTCCCCAAAGACTTTCCTCCATCTACAAGGCACAAGTCAGGAGTGTGATGGAATACTCTCCACTTGCCTGGATGAGTGCAGCTCCAACAACACTCAAGAAGCTCGACACCATCCAAGACAAAGCAGCCCGCTTGATTGGCACCCCATCCACCACCTTAAACATTCACTCCCTCCACCACCAGCGTACTGTGGCTGCAGTGTGTACCATCGACAAGATGCACTGCAGCAACTCGCCAAGGCTTCTTCGGCAGCACCTCCCAAACCCACGGCCTCTTCCACCTAGAAGGACAAGGGCAGCAGGTGCATGGGGAACACCACCACCTCCAAGATACCCTCCAAGTCACACACCATCCTGACTTAGAAATATATCGGCCGATCCTTCATCGTCGCTGGGTCAAAATGCTGGAACTCCCTCCCTAACAGCACTGTGGGAGCACCTTCACCACACGGACTGCAGCGGTTCAAGAAGGCGGCTCACCACCACCTTCTCAAGGGGCAATTAGGGATGGGCAATAAATGCTGGCATTGCCAGTGACGCCCACATCCCATAAACGAATAAAAAAAAAATAAAACAAGCTTTTTGCCATTTGTCCTAATATCTCCTTATGTGGCTCAATGACAAATCTTGTTTTAGAACGCTCCTGTGCAGCGCCTTGGGACGTTTTACTACGTTAAAGGCGCTATATAAACGCAGCTTGTTGTTGTTGGTGGTGGTCTGAGTTGGGTCAGCACTCGCAGTACATTTGCCGTAATTTCCCTCAGCCCCCATAGATTAATGAGAGCGACAGTCCAACATTTCCACCCCAGATCACAATCCGGCGGGCTCCGCTGGAGAACACACGGCCGAAATATCAGGCCAGGGCGGCATCGGGCTCGGCCGCGTCGCACCCCGCGGTCGAATAGCCGGCCGACGCTCACGCATTAAAAGAACGGCCGCTTGAGCTGGAGGGCTGCCTAGTGACGTCAGGAGGGAAGGGGGGGGGGGAGAAAGACCGGCTTTGGAGGGACGGGCTTAAATCCGTAAAGACAAACCTGGTCACGCCCTCGCTGACTAGGCTTTGCAGAACTGGAGTCTGGCCAAGTGTTCAAGATGCCGGGATCAGCACACAACATAATTAACAGAGGATGACTTCACTCTGCTCTCAGCAGCTGTCCTTGCCCGTCAGCAGAAGTGGCTGGACTACAGTACAGGTCACATTTTATCACTCGCCTTGAGCTGCAGTTTGCAACTGGGAGTCAAAAAATTGGTGCTTAATAAAAAGAAATTCTGTTTCTCTCGCTTCTCTCCCCTTGCCCACCTTCCCCAAACTTCAGGGGCTGTCTGGTGTGCAGAAAACTACAGCGACACATTGGGGCTTGTGTCCATAACATGGGGGAGCCTAGCCCGCAAGTATTGACGGGCAAATCGACCGTGGGGGGCGGGGGCTAACACACCCAAACCGGGTCTTGCTCACATTGACATCCACGTCCGTACCCAGCAGGAAGCACAGTGGGTAGCATTCTCTCTCTCTCGCCCTCTCTCTGTCAGAAGGCGGTGGGTTCAAATCCCACTCCAAAGACTTGAGCACATAATCTAAGCTGACATTCACAATGAGGGAGCGCCGCACTGTCGGAGGTGCCCTCTTTCGGAGTCCCCCGTTAAACCGAGGCCCCGTCTGCTCTCTCGGGCGGACGTAAAAGATCCCATGGCGCTATTTCGAAAAAGAGCAGGGGGAGTTCTCCCCGGTGTCCTGGGGCCAATATTTATCCCTCAATCAACATGACTGAAAAACAGATGATCTGGTCATTATCACATTGCTGTTTGCGGGAGCTTGCTGTGCGCAAATTGGCTGCCGTGTTTCCTACATTACAACAGTGACTACACTTCAAAATAGTACTTCATTGGCTGTAAAGCGCTTTGGGACGTGCTGAGGTCGTGAAAGGAATGATATTTATTTCCTCCCTCCCTCCCTCCCATCCTTCCCTCCCTCCCTTCCGTCCTTCAGTCCTTCCCTCCCTCCCTCCCTCCCTCCCTTCTGTCCTTCCCTCCCTCCCTCCCTCCCTTCCATCCTTCCCTCCCTCCCTTCCGTCCTTCAGTCCTTCCCTCCCTCCCTCCCTTCCGTCCTTCCCTCCCTCCCTCCCTTCAGTCCTTCCCTCTCTCCCTCCCTCCCTCCCTTCCGTCCTTCCCTCCCTTCAGTCCTTCCCTCTCTCCCTCCCTCCCTTCAGTCCTTCCCTCCCTCCCTTCCATCCTTCAGTCCTTCCTTCCCTCCCTCCCTTCTGTCATTCCCTCCTTCCCTCCCTCCCGTCCTTCAGCTCTTCCCTCCTTCCCTCCCTTCCGTCCTTCCCTCTCTCCTTCCCTCCCTCCCTTCAGTCCTTCCTTCCCTCCCTCTCTCCCTCCCTTCAGTCCTTCCCTCTCTCCCTCCCTCCCTACCTCCCTCTCTCCCTCCCTCCCTCCTTACCTCCCTCCCTCCCTCCCTCTCTCCCTCCCTCTCTCTATCCCTCCTTCCCTCCCTCTCTCCCTCCCTCCCTCCCTCCCTCTCTCCCTCCCTCCCTCCCTCCCCTCTCTATCCCTCCTTCCCTCTCTCCCTCCCTCCCTCCCTCCTTCCCTCCCTCCCCATAGAGTTGCATCAACCTGCCGTGGGAGGTCGAGCGCTGCTGGCTGTAACTGAAGGGTGGGTGAAGGGACGGGCTGCTCACATCCTGTTGTTTCATATTTCGCCAGCTCATCCGATCGTCAGGAAGGTGAAGGACAGGCGGCTGCACGGGGATGACTTTGAAATCCTGAAAGTCATCGGCAGAGGAGCTTTCAGTGAGGTAAGCGAGCCGGTGCCAAGATCTGGGAATAGTGTTGAATATAACATCGCTGTCACCCTGAGCTAGGCCGTGCCGGCACCTGCCATTGTGTGATGATGTTTCCTCTCTAACTGTCAGGTAGATTAGTGGATGGGTCCAACAAGTAGTCTTCACACAGCCAAGGGCAAAGGGATATTCCATTTGGCAAGACATTAAAGTCAGGATCACAAGACTGGTATTACATCGAATTACACAGAGTTCTACAGCACAGGCCATTCAGCCCAACTGGTCCATGCCGGTGTATATGCTCCACACCAGCCTCCTCCCACACCCTCTTCATCTCACCCCATCAACATAACCTTCTATTCTTTTCTCCCTCATGTGTTTATCCAGCTTCCCCTTAAATGCATCTGTGCTATTGGCCTCAACCACTCCCTGTGGTAGAGAGTTCCACATTCTCACCACTCTCTGGGGAAAGAAGTTTCTCCTGAATTCCCTATCGGATTTATTAGTGACTCTCTTAGGTTGATGGCCTCTAGTTCAGGACTCCCCACACAAGTGGAAACATCCTCTCTACGTCTACTGTATCATGGGGGAAAAATTCAGTATCGACCATTTTGAGGCGCTAATGCTAATTAGCGCCGACGACTGCAAAATTGAGCTTTAGCGCCCCCAAGAGGGATGTGGAGCTAAATCAAGCGCTCCCCTTCCTTCTTAGGGCGCTAACGTTGGAGAGCGGGGCGGAGACTGGGCACACTGGGCCACGCAGCGCCGCCGTGTTCAAAGGCTCCTTCCCTCCCTTCAGCGGAAGGGCCATCGCCGCAGGCTCTGCAATTTAAAAAGTACCTACCCGGGCCACCGAGGCAGCTGCGATCCCGCGCGATCAGCCCGGCACTCAGGCAGAGTGCCGATCGATCGCGGGCAGGAACCGGCGAGAAAACCTGGAACAACAAAGGGAAGTTTTTTTCCCCACTCACCTCGGCCACCTCGTCTTTAATCATCGCCCCCCCCCTGAAGCGACTGCCCGCCCGACGCACGTCTCCTGTGGCTGTCGGTGTTTTTTGGGGTCAATTTCGGGTCCGGGGCGATGCGCACGGCGATGACGTCACGATCTCCGGGCGAAGGAGATCGGGCGCAATGTCGTAGCGCCGCCACAAAACCTCCGGCGAATATGGCGGGAGTCGATGTCGGTGCCGCGCCCGGTCGCAAAGCCATTTGCGCCCCGTTAACGCCCCCCGGGAACGCTAACGGGAGGCGCAAAGGCACCCAATTTCACCCCCTAATTTTAAAGACCTCTATCAGGTCACCCCTCATCCTCCTCTTTTCTAGAGAAAAGAGTCCCAGATATCCAGTGAAGATGGGGTGGAGACAGAGGCGTTAAAGAGAGTCTCACCAACAAAAGTTCCTCTTAGGAATTAAAGTTATGGGGTGCCACTAATAGCTGGAATGTTAAGTACACCAGTTGATGTGGAACTGAGGCGTACAGAGTAGGAAGAGCACTAGTTTGAGCCTAGTCCTAGTGTCTCACCTCCTGACTCCCCAAAGCCTTTCCACCATCTACAAGGCACAAGTCAGGAGTGTGATGGAATACTCTCCACTTGCCTGGATGAGTGCAGCTCCAACAACACTCAAGAAGCTCGACACCATCCAGCACAAAGCAGCCCGCTTGATTGGCACCCCATCCACCACCTTAAACATTCACTCCCTCCACCACCGGCGCCCCCTGGCTGCAGTGTGCACCATCTACAAGATGCACTGCAACAACTCGCCAAGGCTTCTTCGGCAGCACCTCCCAAACCCGCGACCTCTTCCACCTAGAAGGACAAGGGCAGCAGGCGCACGGGGAACACCATCATCTCCAAGTTCCCTTTCCAAGTCACACACGCCAACCTGACTTGGAAATATATCGGCCGTTCCTTCATCGTCGCTGGGTCAAAATCCTGGAACTCCCTCCCTAACAGCACTGTGGGAGCACCTTCACCACACGGACTGCAGCAGTTCAAGAAGGCGGCTCACCACCACCTTCTCGAGGGGCAATTAGGGATGGGCAATAAATGCCGGCCTTGCCAGCGACGCCCACATCCCATGAATGAATTTTTTAAAAAGTCTGCACCGGGGCAGCTGGATGGTGGGCGGGGGGATTAGAAAATTGCGTCAGGATGAAAGACGGAAGGGCCGAAATCAGCGGAACTAAAAAAAAATTAAACAACTGCATTTATCCTGCGATGGAAAGATAATTGTCGAGTTTGAAAAAATGAAATAAAATTGAAGTCTAAGCTGGAGCTTCTGCTGGGAGGGGCGCGTGCGTGGACGTCAGCTGAGGACCGGATCAGGCTTGCCCATGATGCCTTCCACAGTTGAATATCTGTCTAGGCTCATACTGAATTAGGGCCACCTGGGCGAGTATACCTGGGGACAATCGACCTCCCCCGTGGACACCTACACCAGTGGGAGAGGGGAGCGCAGAATAAAGAAGAAAAGAAATGAAATATTAAAATTAATCAATGTTACGGTGCTTTTCCCAGTGGATAGTTCCATTGGATAATGGGGGCACTGAATCTCACAGACTAGGGAGGTCACCGGTCTGATTCCTTGTCTGTGCCCCATGTGCGCTGATCTCACCTTGGGCAGTAGGTGTCAGCCGTGGCTCAGTGGGTAGCACCCTCGCCTCTGAGTCAGAAGGTTGTGGGTTCAAGTCCCACGCCAGAGACTTGAGCTCAAATATCTAGGCTGATGCTCCCAGCACAGTGCTGAGGGAGCGCTGCACTGTCGGAGGTGCCGTCTTTCGGGTGAGACGTTAAACCGAGGCCCCGTCTGCTCTCTCAGGTGGACGTAAAAAATCCCATGACACTATTTCGCAGAAGAGCAGGGTGGGGGGGAGTTCTCCCCGGTGTCCTGGGGCCAATATTTATCCCTCAACCAACATCACTAAAACAGATGATCTGGTCATTTTCACATTGCTGTTTGTGGGAGCTTGCTGTGCGCAAATTGGCTGCTGCGTTTCCTACATTACAACAGTGACTACACTTCAAAAAGTACTTCATTGGCTGTAAAGCGCTTTGAGACATCCAGTGGTCGTGAAAGGCGCTGTAGAAATGCAAGTCTTTCTTTTTAGGAGGTGTTGCTGTTTTTTACACAGGATCCATGGGTTAGGGAGTGGGACGATATAAAGACCTTTATAACTCACTGGTTAGGCCACAGCTGGAGTATTGCGTCCAATTCTGGGCACCGCACTTTAGGAAGGATGTCAAGGCCTTGGAGAGGGTGCGGAGGAAGATTTACCAGAATGGTACCAGGGGACGAGGGACTTCAGTTATGTGGAGAGACTGGAGAAGCTGGGATTGTTCTCCTTGGAGCAGAGAAGGTTAAGGGGAGATTAAATAGAGTGGTTCAAATTTATGAGGGGTTTCGATGGAGTAAGTAAGGAGAAACTGTTTCCACTGGCAGGAGGGTCGGTAACCAGAGGGCACAGGTTGAAGATAATTGGCAAAAGAACCAGAGGGGGGAGATGAGGAGAATTTTTCTTACGCAGCGAGTTGTTGTGATATGGAACATGCTGAAGAAGAAGACCTGCATTTATATAGCGCCTTTCACGACCACCGGACGTCTCAAAGTGCTTTACAGCCAATGAAGTACTTTTGAAGAGGAGTCACTGTTGGAATGTGGGAAACGCAGCAGCCAATTGGCGCACAGCAAGCTCCCACAAACAGCAATGTGCTAATGACCAGATCATCTGTTTTTGTTATGTGGATTGAGGGATAAATATTGGCCCAGGACACAACTCCCCTGCTCTTCTTCGAAATAGTGTCGTGGGATCTTTTACATCCACCTGAGAGAGCAGACGGGGCCTCAGTTTAACATCTCATCCGAAAGACGGCACCTCCGACAGTGCAGCACTCCCTCAGTACTGCACTGGAGTGTCAGCCTAGATTTCATGTGCTCAGGTCCCTGGAGTGGGACTTGAACCCACAACCTTCTGACTCAGAGGCGAGAGAGAGCTGCCCACTGAGCCACGGCTGACACTGCCTGAAAGGGCGGTGGAAGCAGATTCAATAATATCTTTCAAAAGGCAATTGGATAAATACTTGAAAAGGAAAAAAATTTGCAGGGATATTAGGGAAAGGGCAGGGGAGAGTGGGCCTAATTGGAGAGCTCTTTCAAAGGCACGATGGGCCGAAAGGCCTCCTTCTGTGCTGTACGATTCTATCAACCAGGGTTCCTGCTCCTGATTGCTGTTGAGTGACCTGCGGCTGGAATCGAGGGGTGTCCCCAGTCACGCCCGTGCGTCCCCTGCTCCTCTCCCCCGCCCTCCTCCTCCACGCCCCCCCCCCCCCACTCCCCCGGCCTTATAATCTCCCGGGAGAGGCATAAAACCAGGGGGAAAACCCAGGGCCAATAAGGGGAAAAAAATACTCTGGTGATGGAAACCAGTTCAGGAGATCACACAGTGTTGTCTATAAAGACACTTTTTTAAAAATTTGTTTATGGGATGTGGGCGTCGCTGGTGGAGGGAGTGAATGTTTAAGGTGGCGGATGGGGTGCCAATCAAGCAGGCTGCTTTGTCCTGGATGGTGTCGAGCTTCTTGAGTATTGTTGGAGCTGCACTCATCCAGGCAAGTGGAGAGTATTCCATCACACTCCTAACTTGTGCCTTGTAGATGGTGGAAAGGCTTTGAGGAGTCAGGAGGTGAGACACTCGCCGCAGAATACCCAGCCTTCTATATGATGCGATCTCTGCCCCAGTCTGGAACCGGCCTAGCTCCCTCCTGAAGGCGTGGAGAGCGTCAGCACCCACCTGTAAGAATTGGATCACAGGTCACACACAGATTACTCAAAGGGCCTTAGGAGTTGCAAGGCTTCTTATTAAGGAGCGGCAGTTTAAGTTATGTACAATCAATCAAGACAGACATAGTTGACATACGACCGTGACAAGCAGCTGGTATCGGTCCCGATCGGAGAGACGGCTGGCTAGCGCGAACACCTCTTCCCTTCCCTTCACCGTCTGTGCTAAAAGCTCTTTAGATATCGCTTTTTAGGGGAGGGCCTAGGGTATAGAATCACAGAATCAGAGAAAGTTACAGCACGGAAGGAGGCCATTTCGGCCCATCGTGTCCGCGCCGGCCAACAAAGAGCTATCCAGCCTGATCCCACTTCCCAGCTCTTGGTCCGTAGCCCTGCAGGTTAGAGCATCCAAGTGCACATCCAAGTACTTTTTAAATGTGGTTAGGGTTCCTGCCTCTACCACCCTTTCAGGCAGTGAGTTCCAGACCCCCACAACCCTCTGGGTGAAGAAATTTCCCCTCAAATCCCCTCTAAACCTTCCGCCAATTACTTTAAATCTGTGCCCCCTGGTTTTTGACCCCTCTGCTAAGGGAAATAGGTCCTTTCTATCCACTTTATCTAGGCCCCTCATAATTTTATACACCTCAATAAGGTCTCCCCTCAGCCTCCTCTGTTCCAAGGAAAACAGACCCAGCCTATCCAGTCTTTCCTCATAGCTAAGATTCTCTACTCCCAGGCAACATCCTTGTAAATCTCCTCTGCACCCTCTCTAGTGCGATCACATCTTTCCTGTAATGTAGATTATTAAAGATACAGTCGATAATTCAAAAGATAAATCCTTCATTCCCCCTGGATCCTTGTGAAGTGCTCACTGTCTGTAACGATGTAGTGGAACGAGTGCCGCTTCCGTGCCTGAAATGGGGGCGGGGGGGGGGTGGCTGGCAAATTTAGTGAGTTAACCGGGGATGGGGCTGTGCCCCTCGCTGTCAGATTACAATAACCGAGCAACTGGAACGGCTGGCCGCAGTCGGGCAGAGCGCTGACAGTGTCCTGTGTTCTTCCTGCCAGATCGCGGTGGTGAGAATGAAGCTGACGGATCGAGTGTATGCGATGAAGAGGATGAGCAAGTGGGACATGTTAAACCGAGAGGAGGTAGGAGGGTTCGGGTCCACGTGGGGGGCCACTGACTTTCTGTAACCCCCCCCCCGTCTGTCAGTGGCCGGGCGCATTCCCCAGTTCGAAAGGAGTCACTGGATTAAGGAGTCGTGGAGAGGGGTTAATACTGAGACTGTGTATAAACGCTCCCTCTACACTGTCCCATCAAACACTCGCAGGGCAGGTACAGCACGGGTTAGATACAGAGTAAAGCTCCCTCTACACTGTCCCGTCAAACACTCCCAGGGCAGGTACAGCACAGGTTAGATACAGAGTAAAGCTCCCTCTACACCGTCCCATCAAACACTCCCAGGGCAGGTACAGCACGGGTTAGATACAGAGTAAAGCTCCCTCTACACTGTCCCATCAAACACTCCCAGGGCAGGTACAGCACGGGTTAGATACAGAGTAAAGCCGTGTCTACACTGTCCCATCAATGTACCGCAGTCCCAAACTTAGAAAAGCAAAGCCTGCTGGACATGAGCGACAATTTCCACTTCCCACACCAGCAGTGTTGAGTGAGACGGCCCAATACTGTTGAATTGGGTGTCGGATTGTGATGTGTGGCCAGGCCCACGAGGGATTAGATTGAAACTGCCTGAAGTGACATGAGGCCAGCAGTCTGGGCAGGAATTGAACTCAGGTCCTGTTAGTGACTGGCCAGTGTCTACCCCCCACCGCACCGTCCAGGCTCTCGTGTGTTGTTTTTTTTTTAAATGTTAAACCTTTAACCGGGTAACAATTTAAGACAAATGCTTCCCTCAGGCGGCCCGTTTCCGCGAGGAGCGCGACGTCCTTGTGAACGGGAACAGCCGGTGGATCACGAAACTGCACTTCGCCTTTCAAGACGAGGATCACCTGGTACGTGCCCCAGGCAACGTAATCTTGACTGACAAGCAAGAGTTGGTGCTGTCCCTCCAGTATCATCAACAGACACTGACCCGTACAGCTCACCCATCCCATAATTGATCTGTACTGACTCAGAGACTCCCTCCTGTCCCATTACCATTTCGTACTGACCCATGAAAAAGAAAGACTTGCATTTCTATAGCGCCTTTCACGACCACCGGACGTCCCAAAGCGCTTTACAGCCAATGAAGTACTTTTTTGAAGTGTAGTCACTGTTGTAATGTAGGAAACGCGGCAGCCAATTTGCACACAGCAAGCTCCCACAAACAGCAATGTGACTGTCTGTGTGGAGTTTGCACATTCTCCCTGTGTCTGCGTGGGTTTCCTCCGGGTGCTCCGGTTTCCTCCCACAGTCCAAAAATGTGTGGGTTAGGTTGATTTGGCTATGATAAATTGACCCTTAGTGTTAGGGGGGATTAAATATGTGGGGTTATGGGGATAGGATGGGATATGTTAGGGGGAATTAAATACGTGGGGTTGCGGGGGTAGGGTGGGATGTGTGTGCTGTGGGGATTAGGGCAGGGACAGGGTACTGGATTTGGATGATCAGCCATGATCGTATTGAATGGCGGAGCAGGCTCGACGGGCCGAATGGCCTACTCCTGCTCCTAGATTCTCTTCTTCGAGATAGTGCCACCGGGATCTTTATGTCCACCTGAGAGGGCAGACGGGGGGCCTCGATTTAATGTCTCATCTGAAGGACGGCACCTCTGACAGTGCGGCGCTCCCTCAGCACTGCGCTGGGAGTGT
>CM059451.1:12900121-12990121 GCA_030390025.1 Squalus acanthias | reverse complement strand
GTGAAAAAGTTTTTCCTCAAATCCCCTCTAAACCTCCTGCCCCTTACCTTGAAACTATGCCCCCTGGTTATTGACCCCTCTACTAAGGGGAAAAGTTCCTTTCTATCTACTCTATCTATGCCCCTCATAATTTTGTACACCTCAATCAGGTCCCCCCTCAGCCTTCTCTGCTCTAAGGAAAACAACCCCAGCCTGCCCAGTCTCTCTTCATAGCTGACTTTGGTCCGTGACTCGGGTTGCCAACTCTGGCTGAGCGTAGGTCCGCAAGGTATCGTCACATGACTGCCCCACCTCCGACCGCCCCGCGCCCCACGCTCCCGCCATTGGGCACCTGACATGTCCATCATCACCAGGCTCCGCCTTCCTACACCAATTGGAATGTGAACAGACATTACTCGATTGGATAATTCCTGACAGTCAGTCAAACAGCCTTTTTTCTCCATCATTTCCAATATTGTCATAACTACAACAACAACCTGCATTTATATAGCGCCTTTAACGTAGTGAAACGTTCCTGTGGCGCTTCACAGCAGCGATTATCAGACAAAATTTGACACTGAGCCACATGAGGAGATATTAGGGACAGGTGACCAAAAGCTTGGTCAAAGAAGCAGGTTTTAAGGAGCGTCTTAAAGGAGGAGAGAGAGAGGCGGAGAGGTTTAGGGAGGGAATTCCAGAGCTCAGGGCCCGGGGCAGCTGAAGGCACGGCCGCCAATGGTGGAGCGCCGAAAATCGGGGGGGATGCTCAAGAGGCCAGAATTGGAGGAGCGCAGAGATCTCGGAGGGGGTTGTGGGGTTGAAGGAGATTACAGAGATAGGGAGGAGGGGGCGAGGCCATGGAGGGATTTGAAGATAAGGATGAGAATTTTAAAATTGAGACGTTGCTTAACCGGGAGCCAATGTAGGCCAGCGAGCACAGGGGGAGATGGGCGAACGGGACTTGGTGCGAGTTAGGACACGGGCAGCCGAGTTTTCACTAATAAAGGTAAAGTGTTCAAATAAAAGGAAATAAAACTTACTTTTTTTAATGCCCAAATAGTTTTTCTCCGGGGTTTCTTTTGCTCGCAGCAGTGTCCAGGAGATTAATCTTTAATTCCTGAAGACTCCAGGGCATTGGCAACACTAACTGAGACCCGGCGCCATTTTCTTCCAGGTGCGGTCAGCAGTGGCGGTCGGAACCCCTGACTACATCTCACCGGAGATCTTGCGAGCTGTGGAAGATACGTCAGCCACATACGGTCCAGAGTGTGACTGGTGGTCCTTCGGGATCTGTTCCTATGAGATGCTCTTTGGACAGACGCCCTTCTACGCCGACACCCTGGCAGAAACATACAGGAAAATTATCGACTACAGGGTAAGTGACGGGGAATAAATTTTGATCAACGGAACCTATTTACACCAGGCCCCAGAAAGAAAGACTCGCATTTCTCCAGCGCCTTTCACGACCTCAGGACATCCCAAAGCGCTTTACAGCCAATGAAGTACTTTTGAAGCGTGGTCACTCTTGTAATGTAGGAAACGCAGCAGCCAATTTGCGCACAGCAAGCTCCCACAAACAGCACTGTGATAATGACCGGATCATCTGTTTTTAGTGATGTGGATTGAGGGATAAATATTGGCCCCAGGACACCGGGGAGAACTCCCCCCTGCTCTTCTTCGAAATAGTGGCTGTGGGATCTTTTACATCCACCTGAGAGAGCAGACGGGGCTTCGGTTTAACGTCTCATCCGAAAGACGGCACCTCCGACAGTGCAGCGCTCCCTCAGCACTGCACTGGGAGTGTCAACCTAGCTTTATGTGCTCAAGTCTCACGAGTGGGACTTGAACCCACAACCTTCTGACTCAGAGGCGAGGGTGCTGCCCACTGAGCCACGGCTGACACTGTGACCAGAGCAGCGAGAGCCTTATAATGAGAGTAGGGTGAGTTGAAGAGAGTGTAATAACTGAGAGCCTTAACAATGCAACTGCCCCAGATGTTTATTCACTCCCTCTGCTAAATTAACCCAGTATTTCATCTGCCTGTTCTACTGCAGCTAAAACACTTTGCTGACAGGTTTCTGCATGTATCCACAGTAACCCTTCCTTTGCTAATAAGTACACTTGATGACTATTTAACACCTGCTCGCTCCCTTTTAGTTACTTGCTCCCATGGTAATTATTTTGCACCTTTCCACATTGAACAGCAGCTGCCACCTACTGGCCCAGGTCCTGATCTAAATCCTACTGCATCTGCTTGCGCTGGGGCTGGGGGTGTTTAGTAATGGGTCGCCAACCCCTCCAGGATTGGCCTGGAGTCTCCAGGAATTGAAGATTAATCTCCAGGATGCTGCTGGGAGCAAAAACCCCAGGGGTGAAAAAAATCACTGGGACATTAAAAAAAGTGGGTTTTTTTTCATTTTGTTTGAACACTTCTGTTATCAAAATATTGGAGTTGCGGAAAAAGGCTGTGTGACCGACACTCAAAAGTCATCCAATTGGGTAATGGAGAGTCTTTTCTGCTTTCCAATTGGCCGTGGGAAGGCGGGGCGCCGCGAGGATGGACATGTCGGGCGACCAATGGCGGGAGCGTGGGGGGTGGGGGGGAGCGGGGCGGTTGGAGGCGGGCGATCACGTGATGAAACCTCCAGGAATAAATCCGGCCAGAGTTGGCGGCCCCGAGTGTTTAGTCTCACAACCTGGTCTCAGCTGTAACCCAACATAAAGATTGGTGATTAACCTTTGGACCAGTCAGGGCTCAGTGATCTTCTTAGTTCATGAGATGAAGGGGGTTGTCTTATGAAGAAAGGTTGAGCAGGTTGGACCTGTACTCATTGGAGTTTAGAAGAATGAGAGGGGATCTTATTGAAACATGTAAGATTCTGAGGGGCGATTGACAGGGTAGATGCAGAGAGGATGTTTCCCCTCGTGGGGGAATCTAGAACTCGGGGGCATAATTTCAGAATAAGGGGGCACCCATTTAAATCGGAAATGAGGAGGAATTTCTTCTCTCAGAGGGTCGTGAATCTTTGGAATTCTCTTCCCCAGAGAGCTGTGGAGGCTGGGTCATTGAATATATTCAAGGTGGAGATAGATAGATTTTTGAACGGTAAGGGAGTCAAGGGTTATGGGGAGCGGGCAGGGAAGTGGAGTTGAGGCCAAGATCAGATTAGCCATGATCTTATTGAATGGCGGAGCAGGCTCGAGGGGCCGAGTGACCTCCTCCTGTTCCTACGTCTTGTGTTTTTATGTTCTTATGTGCTCCCCTCCCTCTCCCCCTCAGGAGAACTTTCGGTTCCCGGACGCGGTGTCTGATGTGACAGATGTGGCGAGGGGGTTCATCCGGGACCTGGTTTGCAGCAGGGAGGAGCGGCTGGGACAGAACGGAGTGGAGGACCTGAAGAAGCACGCCTTCTTCGCGGGCATCCAGTGGGACCTCATCCATCGGTGTGAGCCTCCCTTCCTCCCAGAGGTCGCCAATCCTACCGACACCTCAAACTTTGACGTGGAGGATGAAAGCTTCAGCTCTCCTGTGCGTGCTCAGGCAAATTCTAGTCTCAAAAAAACTTTTGGTGACTTAGAACATAAGGACATAAGAAATAGGAGCAGGAGTAGGCCATTCGGCCCCTCGAGCCTGCTCCGCCATTCAATAAGATCATGGCTGATCTTCTTCCTCATCTCCACTTTCCTGCACTATCCCCATATCCCTTGATTCCCTTAATATCCAAAAATCTATCGATCTCTGTCTTGAATATACTCAACGACTGAGCCTCCACAGCCCTCTGGGGCAGAGAATTCCAAAGATTCACCACCCTCTGAGTGAAGAAATTTCTCCTCATCTCAGTCCTAAATGGCCGACCCCTTATTCTGAGACTTTGACCCCTGGTTCTAGACTCTCCAGCCAAGGGAAACATCCTCCCTGCAGCCACCTTTCATTCTTCTAAACTCTAGAGAATATAGGCCTAGTCTACTCAATCTCTCCTCATAGGACAATCCCCCCATCCCAGGAACCAGTCTGGTGAACCTTCGTTACCCTCCCTCTATGGCAAGTATATCCTTCCTTAGGTAAGGAGACCAAAACCGTACACAATACTCCAGGTGTGGTCTCACCAGGGCCCTATATTCTTTAATTTCAGTGATGGCTTCAAACTCTCCCTAGGTCGGGTACGACACAACTAAATGCAAAAGTAAAACTGCGCTACACTGTCCCATCAAAGGGTCTTGAAACCAGGGACTGCATGGGTTCGATGCAGATTAAAGCTTTGTATAAATAAAGGTTAAAACTAAAACGTAATAGATGGGTCGAACAGTTGTTAGGAGAGTTAACTAACGCAGGTTTAAGCAGTGTCCTGGCAATCCTCAGTTAACCTGTTTAGTTCCTGCAGTGTCAGCTTGATTTTTTTGGCGCTCGAGTCTCTGGTGTGGGGCTTGAACCCAGTACCAGTGAGTGATCCTCATGAACAGGCCTGAGAGATGCCTGCCTCCAGGCATCCTTAGCGGCTTGCGGTCAATGGCGTTCCCGTGGGAAATAAAATCTGCTCCCCTCGATCGTTTAGGAAGAGGAAAACTCTCAGTACAGCAAAGGTATCCCATTCTTATTCTTGATTGTCAGCATCCAATGTTAAGAACTATTTACTCAGCGGAATGTGATCGCACGGCCTTCAAGGGACACTATCAGATTCCTCGTCAGGTGTGGCCTCGGTTAAACTGTCTCCAAATTACAAGTTACAAAGTATTTACAGCACAGAAACAGGCCATTCGGCCCACCTGGTCTGTGCTGGTGTTTATGCTCCATGCCAGCCTCCTCCCACCCCTCTTCATCTCACCCCATCACCATATCCTTCTATTCCTTTCTCCCTCACGTATTTATCTAGCTTCCCCTTAAATGCATCTATGCCTTTCCACCATCTACAAGGCACAAGTCAGGAGTGTGATGGAATATTCTCCACTTGCCTGGATGAGTTGCAGCTCCAACAACACTCAAGAAGCTCGACACCATCCAGGACAAAGCAGCCCCCGCTTGATCGGCACCCCATCCACCACCTTAAACATTCACTCCCGCCACCACCGGCGTACCGTGGCTGCAGTGTGTACCATCTACAAGATGCACTGCAAGGCTTCTTCGACAGCACCTCCCAAACCCGCGACCTCTTCCACCTAGAAGGACAAGGGCAGCAGGCGCATGGGAACACCACCACCTCCAAGTTCCCCTCCAAGTCACACACCATCCTGACTTAGAAGTATATGGCCGATCCTTCATCGTCGCTGGGTCAAAATCCTGGAACTCCCTCCCTAACAGCACCTTCACCACACGGACTGCAGCGGTTCAAGAAGGCGGCTCATCACCACCTTCTCAAGGGCAACTAGGGATGGGCAATAAATGCTGGCCTTGCCAGCGACGTCCACATCCCAAATACGAATTTTAAAAAAATGCTATTCGCCTCAACCACTCCCTGTGGTAGCGAGTTCCACATTCTCACCACTCTCTGGGTAAAGAAGTTTCTCCTGAATTCCCTCTTGGATTTATTAGTGACTCTCTTATATTGATGGCCCCTAGTTCTGGTCTCGTCCATAAGTGGGAACAACTTCTCAACGACTACTCAATAAATGTACAGGTTATGTTTTACCTTCTTTGATTTATTCCCCTAGGAGATCTCACGACCAGTTTCCCACAGTCCCCTTCCTGGGATCCAGCTCCCGTTTGCGGGATTTACATTCTCCGGCGGCAGGTGAGAGATTCTTGCGGTAGATTTTTCTGCTTGGGGCGCAGTCGTGAAATTGCGCGCGAAACGCGCTTGAAATGGCAACGGTTTAGGTAACAGTTCAAGTTTCCGCTGAAATTCCTTTGCGTAACCGCAAACGTGAAGTCCTCCATGAACCAGCGCAATCGGAGAATGCAACGGTTTCTTTTTTTTTTCTTGCGTCACGCATCCACGGCAGTGCTGAGGGAGCGCCGCACTGTCGGAGGTGCCGTCTTTCGGATGTGACGTTAAACCGAGGCCACGTCTGCTCTCTCAGGTGGATGTAAAAGATCCCACGGCCACTATTTCGAAGAAGAGCAGGGGGGAGTTCTCCCCGGTGTCCTGGGGCCAATATTTATCCCTCAACCAACATCACTAAAAACAGATTATCTGGTCATTATCACATTGCTGTTTGTGGGAGCTTGCTGTGTGCAAATTGGCTGCTGCGTTTCCTACATTACAACATCCTGGGCATTAGACATTGAGTATTAATGTCTCTGCCCCTGCCTCAGCTGATCTGCTGCTGAAACCCTCATCCATGCCTTTGTCACCTCTAGACTTGACTATTCCAACGCACTCCTGGCCGGCCTCCCTCATTCCAACCTACGTAAACTTGAGGTCATCCAAAACTCAGCTGCCCATGTCCTAACTCGCACCAAGTCCCGTTCGCCCATCACCCCCTGTGCTCGCTGACCTACCTTGGCTCCTGGTTAAGCAGCGCCTCGATTTCAAAATGTTCATCCTTGTTTTCAAATCCCTCCATGGCCTCGCCCCCTCCCTATCTCTGTAATCTCCTTCAGCCCCACAACCCCGCCACGAGATATCTGCGCTCCTCTAATTCTGCCCTCTTGAGCATCCCTGATTATAATCGCTCAACCATTGGCGGCCGTGCCTTCTGTTGCCTGGGCCCTAAGCTCTGGAATTCCCTGCCTAAACCTCTCCGCCTCACTACCTCTCTTTCCTCCTTTAAGACGCTCCTTAAAACCTACCTCTTGGACCAAGCTTTTGGTCACTTGCCCTAATTTCTCCTTATGTGGCTCGGTGTCAAATTTTTTGTCTTATAATACTCCTGTGAAGCGCCTTGGGACATTTTACTACGTTAAAGGCGCTATATAAATGCAAGTTGTTGTTGTTGCTGAAGTGGAATAGCAGGTCACACTCAAACTCGCTCCCAGCGGGTCAAGCAGGAGGCTCACACGGCAGCACAGTACTGGGAGAGTGTTGAACCAAGGCTCGGTCTGCCTACTGAGGTGGGCACTGGAGAGGAGCAGCAAGTGTCTCCCGGTGTCCTGGCCAACGCGCCTCCCTCGGCAACTCCACCAGAGTAAGCGCTGGTTCATCCCGTTGCTGTTTGCGGGATCTTGCTGTGCGCCCGCATAAAAACCGCGCTGGCTGCGCAGCCGCAGTCGCTCCACTTCGATTAGTAACCCGGAGATGTTTTTTCAGCACAGGTAGGGATGGTGCTGTGGGACGGGGGTGGGGGGGGGGGGGAGGCAGTAATGGCGGGCGACACCTGAGACGGGATTACCGTCTGGAAAAAGGGGGAAGCGTCGGGAGTCAGAATTGAGGTTAAGCCTCAGAGTAATTACAAGCGTTCGTTCCTCCTTCTCAGGCAGAGCGAGGGAGCAGAGGCTGTGAGGGAGCCGAGCACAGGGAACGTGGAAGCGACGCAAGCACCGAGCCAGAGCAGGCAGCTACTCTCGAGGGCAGAGGTTAAGGCGGTGAGAGGAAAAACAACCCTGGCACTGCCTCTTTAAATGTTGGTTCAAGCAGGGCCCTCTGAGTAAAGGCGCCACCCGATGTGGCTGGCGGTAAGGGGTGGGTGGGGGAAAAGCCAGTCAGCTTTCCCACTTTCGATTGGCCCCCCCCCCACCGCCGCCGGAAAGTTGTGTGGTTGGCAGTTATGCCTTACGCAGTTGAACAGCCTGTCAGCATTCGTTAGACTCAACAAGGTAGAATGGTCACCTGGGTGCGGGACTGGAGGGTAACCAGTGCCTGTGGATCTGCACCCAGCAATAGTCAATGAAAAGCCCTGGGGGTGGGGGGTGAGGGGAGGGGTCTGTGGGGTGTTGAGGGTGGGGGAGGGGGGAGGAGGTTGAGGGGCTGGGGGGTGCAGGGGAGCGTATGAAAGTCCAATCAGCTGTTTCTATTTATTAGTGAATGACCCACCCATGGTCAGAGGATGTGCCATTTATTCAGGACATGCGAAATGGAATGTAGGGGTGTGTCCCTTTAAACCTAGGTATCATTTCTCTGCATTCTTGAATGAATACGGAGAGACGGGAGAAGCTGGGGTTGTTCTCCTTGGAGCATTGAAGGTTAAGGGGAGATTTAATGGAGGCGTTCAAAATTATGAATGGTTTTGAGAGAGTAAATCAGGAGAAGCTGGTTCCACTGGCAGGAGGGTCGGTAACTAGAGGACACAGATTGAAGATAATTGGTAAAAATAAACAGCGGGGGGAGATGAGGAGAATCTTTTGGACGCAGCGAGTTGTTACGATCTGGAATGCGCTGCCTGAAAGGGCGGTGGAAGCAGATTCACTTTCAAAAGGGAATTGGATAAATACTTGAAAAGGAAATATTTGCAGGGCTAGAGCAGGGGGGGGGAGTGGGATTAATCGGACAGCTCTACCAAAGAGCCGGCACAGGCACGATGGGCCGAATGGCCTCCTTCCGTGCTGTGTCATTCTATGAACGGCAGGGCCATTTAGGGGTGAGGCTGCTAGATGGGAACCCGGGCTTTTGTGTGACTGACTGAGCCACAGGTCAGTGAAATGCCTGCAGATGTTGCTGAGCCAGCAGGGAGGACGCTGAAACACGCACAGCATTCTTCAGGTAGTTTGGCATCTCTAAGAAAGGGAGTTGAATGCAGGAGATTCTCTACCCCAGAGGGCTGTGGAGGCTCAGTCGTTGAGTACATTCAAGACAGAGGTCGATAGATGCTTGACTATTAGGGAATCAAGGGATATGGGGACAGTGCAGGAAAGTGGAGATGAGGTAGAAGATCAGCCATGATCTCATTGAATGGCGGAGCAGGCTCGAAGGGCCAAATGGCCGACTCCTGCTCCTAATTCTTATGTTCTTATATAAAGAATAGATTACCCTTATTGTAAGAATGGGATAGGTTTTCAACTTACCAACCCAGCCATATAACGAACGTGATGGATCGGCCAACGATTTCAATGGGAATAAGAATCGGGAGGGTTGCTATAACAGAGGGCGCGATGTAATGCCAGTTTTACACTTCGGTTGAAAATCCACCCCTTTGTTTCAAAAGTTCAAATTTTTACACCTCGATTCCACCTGTTCTTATTTTGGTTTAAGTTCCTTGCCTCTGATGTGCGGCAGCTCTTGAGAAGGTGGTAGTGAGGGCCAGGAGGATCCGAGGCTGGGCATCCACCGTGCGGGGAAAGTGACCCAGCTTCACCAGAATCAGACCGGGGCCTAAAATGGTTAAACTAGGAGGAGAGGTTCTCTTGAGTCTCGAAGATTAAGGGGTGATCTGATTGAGGTGTTTAAGATGATTAAAGGATTCGATAGGGTAGATCGAGAGAAACTATTTCCTCTGGTGGGGGGGGGGGGGGAGTCCAGAACAAGGGGGCATCATCTTAAAATTAGAGCCAGGCCGTTCAGGGGTGATGTCAGGAAGCACTTCTTCACACAAAGGGTTGTGGAAATCTGGAACTCTCTCCCCCCAAAAGTTGTTGAGGCTGGGGGGTCCATTGAAAATTTTCAAACTTAGATTGATAGATTTTTGTTAGGTATTGAGGGATATGGAACCAAGGCAGGGAAATGGAGTTAAGAGACAGATCAACCATGAATGGGCTGGAGGGGTTGAACGGCCTCCTCCTGTTGCTATGACCCAATCAGGTGTGGTAGAATAAATGTGCCTTGGATAGAATACATTTGTTTAAGATTAAAAATGACATAAAAGTGTCACAGAAGTTTGTGACAGCGCAGGCTCTACACACGACCTTGAATATATTCCTGGTAAATCTGATCAGGTGTTGGCCATGGCTGGGTGGAGGTAAGTTGTTGTTGTTGTGACGAGGTTGCAGTGCCACCTCTGGGATAACAGGAGTAATTGCAAGCTTGCTTTTAGAGTTAAGAGCGCCATCATGTGGAGGAACTAAAAATAATATTACAGCTTGACCAACTCAAGAATTATATAAAATAACAACTGAAAATGCTGGAAACACGCAGCAGGTCAGGCAGCATGGAGGAGGGAGAAACAGAGTCAACGTTTCGGGTCGAGGACCCTTCGTCAGAACTGGAAAAGGCTAGAGAAGGGAGATTTTTAAGCAGGGGCGGGGAGGAGGGGAGGAAAGAACAAAAGGGAAGGTCTGTGACAGGATGGAAGGCAGGAGAGATTAAATGATAAAAGGGATGATGGTGCGAGGCAAAAGGAGATGGTAATGGGACAAGTTAAGAAACAAAAGATGACTCTAGATGAGGTGTGAATGGCGATGGCAGCAACATTAACAGCTACCATGTGAGAAAACAGGAGAATTTTTTTTTTAAAGAAATACAGGGGTCAATTTATAGTCTGAAATTGTTGAACTCGATGTTAAGTCCAGAAGGCTGTAAAGTGCCTAATAGAACGATGAGGTGCTGTTCCTCAATAATTATATATATATATATATAACATATAGATGGCTAGATTGTTATGAAGTAGATGGGAGGTGAGGGGTTCTTGGAGTCTCAAGTCTGCAAGGTGCAGGATTGAAGCTGCCTCCACCCATTCCAGTTAAGACATTCCAAAACCCACTACAGCCAACCTTCTTGTGCCTTCAGGACCTGTTGCGGCAATTTTCTGGTGCTCCAAAATTGGACATGTCGGTCTTATTCACATTGCAGTCAGCACTGGAGGTGGAGCTGCAGGGGGGAGGGACCGTCGAAGATGAGCTTCTTAAAACAAAGATTGCTAACATTACCACTGAAAGGTAAGAAAGGGCCATTGGCAAATCTCTAGTGTCCTCCTATTACAGCATTTACAGTAATGGCATTGCCCTTCTATTGCAGTATTTACAGTAACTCAAAGTGCCTCCTATTAGGGTATTTACAGCAACTCCAAGTGCCTTCCTATTACAGTATTTACAGTAACTCCAAGTGCTCTCATATTACTGCATTTGCAGTAACTCCATGTGCCCTTCTATTACAGTATTTACAGTAACCTAAAGTGCCCTTCTATTACAGTATTTACAGTAACCCAGGTGCCCTTCTATTACAGTATTTACAGTAACTCCAAGTACCTCTCTATTACAGTATTTACAGTAACTCAATGTGCCCTCTATTACAGTATTTACAGTAACTCCATGTGCTCTCCTATTACTGCATTTACAGTAACTCCATGTGCCCTTCTATCACAGTATTTACAGTAACTCCATGTGCCTCCTATTACTGCATTTACAGTAACTCCAAGTGCCTCCTATTACAGTATTTACAGTAACTCCATGTGTCCTTCTATTACAATATTTAGAGTAACTCCAAGTGCCCTCCTATTACATTATTCACAGCAACTCCATGTGTCCTTAAATTACAGTATTTACAGTAACTCCATGTGCCCTTCTATTATAGTATTTACAGCAACTCCAAGTGCCCTCCTATTACAGTATTTACAGTAACTCCATGTGCTCTCCTATTACTGCATTTACAGTAACTCCATGTGCCCTTCTATCACAGTATTTACAGTAACTCCAAGTGCCTCCTATTACAGTATTTACAGTAACTCCAAGTGCCTCCTATCACAGTATTTACAGCAACTCCATGTGCCCTTCTATTACAGTATTTACAGTAACTCCATGTGCCCTTTTATAGTATTTACAGCAACTCCAAGTGCCTCCTATTACAGTATTTACAGTAACTCCATGTGCCCTTCTATTACAATTTTTAGAGTAACTCCAAGTGCCCTCCTATTACAGTATTTACAGTAACTCCATGTGCCCTCCTATTACAGTATTTACAGTAACTCCTTGTGCCCTCCTATTACAGTATTTACAATAACTCCAAGTGCCCTTCTATTACAGTATTCACAGCAACTCCATGTGCCCTTAAATTACAGTATTTACAGTAACTCCGTGTGCCCTTCTATTATAGTATTTACAGCAACTCCAAGTGCCCTCCTATTACAGTATTTACAGTAACTCCAAGAGCCTCCTATTACAGTATTCACAGCAACTCCATGTGCCCTTCTATTACAATATTTACAGTAACCCAATGTGCCCTTCTATTACAGTATTTACAATAACTCCATGTGCCCTCCTATTACAGTATTTACAGTAACTCCAAGTGCACCCTATTACAGTATTTACAGTAACTCCGAGTGCCCTTCTATTACTGTATTTACAGTAACTCCAGGTGCCCTTCTATCACAGTATTTACAATAACTCCATGTGCCCTCCTGTTACAGTATTTACAGTAACTCCATGTGCCCTTTTATAGTATTTACAGCAACTCCAAGTGCCCTCCTATTACAGTAACTCCATGTGTCCTTCTATTACAATATTTAGAGTAACTCCGAGTGTCCTTCTATTACAGTATTCACAGTAGCTCCCTGTGTCCTTCTATTATAGTATTTACAGCAACTCCAAGTGCCCTCCTATTACAGTATTCACAGCAACTCCATATGCCCTTCTATTAAAATATTTACAGTAACCCAATGCGCCCTTCTATTACAGTATTTACAGTAACTCCAAGTGCCACCTATTACAGTATTTACAGTAACTCCATGTGCCCTTCTATTACAGTATATACAGTAACTCTATGTGCCCTTCTATTACAATATTTAGAGTAACTCCAAGTGCCCTCCTATTACAGTATTTACAGTAACTCCATGTGCCCTCCTATTACAGTATTTACAATAACTCCAAGTGCCCTTCTATTACAGTATTCACAGCAACTCCATGTGCCCTTAAATTACAGTATTTACAGTAACTCCGTGTGCCCTTCTATTATAGTATTTATAGCAACTCCAAGTGCCCTCCTATTACAGTATTTACAGTAACTCCAAGAGCCCCCTATTACAGTATTCACAGCAACTCCATGTGCCCTTCTATTACAATATTTACAGTAACCCACTGTGCCCTTCTATTATAGTATTTACAGTAACTCCATATGCCCTTCTATTACAGTATTTACAATAACTCCATGTGCCCTCCTATTACAGTATTTACAGTAACTCCAGGTGCCCTTCTATCACAGTATTTACAATAACTCCATGTGCCCTTTTATAGTATTTACAGCAACTCCAAGTGCCCTCCTATTATAGTAACTCCATGTGTCCTTCTATTACAATATTTAGAGTAACTCCAAGTGTCCTTCTATTACAGTATTCACAGTAACTCCCTGTGTCCTTCTATTATAGTATTTACAGCAACTCCAAGTGCCCTCCTATTACAGTATTCACAGCAACTCCATATGCCCTTCTATTAAAATATTTACAGTAACCCAATGTGCCCTTCAATTATAGTATTTACAGTAACTCCAAGTGCCTCCTATTACAGTATTCACAGAAACTCCATGTGCCCTTCTATTACAGTATTTACAATAACTCCATGTGCCCTTCTATTATAGTATTTGCAGCAACTCCAAGTGCCCTCCTATTACAGTATTTACAGTAACTCAATGCGCCCTTCTATTACAGTATTTACAGTAACTCCAAGTGCCACCTATTACAGTATTTACAGTAACTCCATGTGCCCTTCTATTACAGTATTTACAGTAACTCCATGTGCCCTTCTAGTACAGTATTTACAGTAATTCCATGTACCCTTCTATTAGAGTATTTATAGTAACTCCAAGTGCCCTTCTATTACAGTATTCACAGCAACTCCATGTGCCCTTCTATTACAGTATTTACAGCAACTCCAAGTGCCCTCCTATTACAGTATTTACAATAACTCCAAATGCCTCCTATTACAGTATTCACAGCAACTCCATGTGCCCTTCTATTACAACATTTACAGTAACCCAATGTGCCCTGCTATTATAGTATTTACAGTAACTCTACGTGCCCTTCTATTACAGTATTTACAATAACTCCATGTGCCCTCCTATTATAGTATTTACAGTAACTCTAAGTGCACCCTATTACAGTATTTACAGTAACTCCAAGTGCCCTCCTTTTACAGTATTTACAGTAACTCCAGGTGCCCTTCTATCACAGTATTTACAATAACTCCATGTGCCCTCCTGTTACAGTAACTCCATGTGTCCTTCTATTACAATATTTAGAGTAACTCCAAGTGTCCTTCTATTACAGTATTCACAGTAACTCCCTGTGTCCTCCTATTATAGTATTTACAGCAACTCCAAGTGCCCTCCTATTACAGTATTCACAGCAACTCCATATGCCCTTCTATTAAAATATTTACAGTAACCCAATGTGCCCTTCTATTATAGTATTTACAGTAACTCCATGGGCCCTTCTATTACAGTATTTACAGTAACTCCATGTGCACTCCTATTACAGTATTTACAGTAACTCCAAGTGCCTCCTATTACAGTATTCACAGAAACTCCATGTGCCCTTCTATTACAGTATTTACAATAACTCCATGTGCCCTTCTATTATAGTATTTGCAGCAACTCCAAGTGCCCTCCTATTACAGTATTTACAGTAACTCCATGTGCCCTTCTATTACAATATTTACAGTAACTCATCGTGCTCTTCTATTACAGTATTTACAGTAATTCCAAGTGCCACCTATTACAGTATTTACAGTAACTCCATGTGCCCTTCTATTACAGTATATACAGTAACTCCAGGTGCCTCCTATTACAGTATTTACAGCAACTCCATGTGCCCTTCTATTACAGTATTTACAGTAACTCCATGTGCCCTTCTAGTACAGTATTTACAGCAACTCCATGTGCCCTTAAATTACAGTAGTTACAGTAACTCCATGTGCCCTTCTATTACAGTATTTACAGCAACTCCAAGTGCCCTCCTATTACAGTATTTACAGTAACTCCAAATGCCTCCTATTACAGTATTCACAGCAACTCCATGTGCCCTTCTATTACAATATTTACAGTAACCCAATGTGCCCTGCTATTATAGTATTTACAGTAACTCCACGTGCCCTTCTATTACAGTATTTACAGTAATACCATGTGCCCTCCTATTACAGTATTTACAGTAACTCTACGTGCACCCTATTACAGTATTTACAGTAACTCCATGTGCCCTTTTACACTATTTACAGCAACTCCAAGTGCCCTCCTTTTACAGTATTTACAGTAACTCCATGTGCCCTCCTTTACAGTATTTACAGCAACTCCATGTGCCCTTTTATAGTTTTTACAGCAACTCCAAGTGCCCTTCTATTACAGTATTTACAGTAACTCCAAGTGCCTCCTATTCCAGTATTCACAGCAACTCCAAGTGCCCTTCTATTACAATATTTACAGTAACCCAATGTGCCCTTCTATTACAGTATTTACAGTAACTCCATGTGCCCTTTTATAGTATTTACAGCAACTCCAAGTGCCCTCCTATTACAGTATTTAGAGTAACTCCAAGTGTCCTTCCAGTACAGTATTCACAGTAACTCCATATGTCCTTCTATTACAATATTTAGAGTAACTCCAAGTGTCCTTCTATTACAGTATTCACAGCAACTCCATGTGCCCTTCTATTACAGTATTACAATGACTCCATGTGCCCTTCTATGACAGTATTTACAGTAACTCCTAGTGACCTTCTATTATAGTATTTACAGTAACGCAATGTGCCCTCCTATTACAGTATTACAATTACTCCATATGCCCTTCTATTACAGTATATACAGTAACTCAATGTGCCCTTCTATTATAGTATTTACAGTAACTCCAAGTGCCTCCTATTACAGTATTCACACCAACTCCGTGTGCCCTTCTATTACAGTATTTACAGTAACTCCAAGTGCCTCCTATTACAATATTCACACCAACTCCATGTGCCCTTCTATTCCAGTATTTACAGTAACTCCAAGTGCCTCCTATTCCAGTATTCACAGCAACTCCATGTGCCCTTCTATTACAATATTTACAGTAACCCAATGTGCCCTTCTATTACAGTATTTACAGTAACTCCATGTGCCCTTTTATAGTATTTACAGCAACTCCAAGTGCCCTCCTATTACAGTATTTAGAGTAACTCCATGTGTCCTTCTATTACAGTATTCACAGTAACTCCATGTGCCCTTTTATAGTATTTACAGCAACTCCAAGTGCCCTCCTATTACAGTAACTCCATGTGTCCTTCTATTACAATATTTAGAGTAACTCCAAGTGTCCTTCTATTACAGTATTCACAGTAACTCCCTGTGTCCTTCTATTATAGTATTTACAGCAACTCCAAGTGCCCTCCTATTACAGTATTCACAGCAACTCCATATGCCCTTCTATTACAGTATATACAGTAACTCAATGTGCCCTTCTATTATAGTATTTACAGTAACTCCAAGTGCCTCCTATTACAGTATTCACACCAACTCCATGTGCCCTTCTATTCCAGTATTTACAGTAACTCCAAGTGCCTCCTATTACAGTATTTACAGCAACTCCATGTGCCCTTCTATTACAGTATTTACAGTAACTCCATGTGCCCTTCTAGTACAGTATTTACAGTAACTCCATGTGCTCTCATTACTGCATTTACAGTAATTCCATGTGCCCTCCTATTACAGTATTTACAGTAACTTCATGTGCCCTTCTATTACAGTATTTATAGTAACTCCAAGTGCCCTTCTATTATAGTATTTACAGTAACTCCTAGTGTCCTCTATTACAGTATTACAATGATGCCATGTGCCCTTCTATCACAGTATTTACAGTAACACAAAGTGCCCTTCTATTACAGTATTTACAGTAACTCTAAGTGTCTTTCTATTATGGTATTTACAGTAACTCCAAGTGCCCTTCTATTACGGTGTTTACAGTAACTCCAAGTGCCTTTCTATTACAGTATTTACAGTAACTCCAAGTGCCCTCCTATTGCAGTATTTACAGTAACTCCCTGTGCCCTTCTATTGCAGTATTTCCAGTAACTCCAAGTGCCCTTCTCTCACAGTATTTATTGTAACTCCAAGTGCCATCCTATTACGTTATTTACAGTAATGCCAAGTGCCCTCCTATTGCGGTATTTACAGTAACTCTATGTGCCCACCTATTATGGTATTTACAGTAACACTAAATTCCCTCCTATTAAAGTATTACGGTATGCCTATTAGTGTGTAATTGACGCCTGTCCTTTTGTTACAGTATATACGGTACCTCCTGATGTTCTCTATTTTTATATACACCGTATGCCATAATACAGGATCTGCAGCATTCACAGTGCCCTATTACTGTAGAGTGCCACCATATGTAGTGTACAAAGTCCCCGATACACGATTACGATACATACCGTACCCCTGTGACGCACCTCTATTACAGTAACCCACGCGCTCTCCTAGTTCACTACATAAAGTATCCTGTGCTCGCCCATTATGGTATATAGAGTACCGCACAAAAATCTGTTACAGTAAATACCGGACCCGATCCAACGCAGCAGGCGTATGGGAACACCATCGCCTCCAAGTTCCCCTCCAAGTCACACACCATCCTGACTTGGAAATATATCGGCCATTCCTTCATCGTCGCTGGGCCAAAATCCTGGAACTCGTTCCCTAACAGCGCTGTGGGAGCACCTTCACCACACGGACTGCAGCGGTTCAAGAAGGCGGCTCACCACCACCTTCTCGAGGGGCAATTAGGGATGGGCAATAAATGCTGGCCTTGCCAGCGACGCCCAGATCCCAGGAATTAATTTTAATAAACCCAAGTGCCCTGTTACAGTATATACACAGTCCACAGTTCTTTCCCTCGCTTGCTGTCGGTGCTCCCCTTTATGATTCTCCATCGCTGCCTTTCTCTCACAATCTCTGTCTCACTTTCCCTTCCGCACTCTCACTCTCTGCAGGCTGCTGATGAAAGCAAATGACAGAAACTCAACATTGGAGGAAGAAGTGAAGAATCTGATGAAAGAGGCCGAAGAAATGAAAGTTAGATTAAACCAGGGCGAGTATTGATTGATTTATTTTAGAAAATAGCGCATTTGGGAAGAGGCCCAAACTTACACTGCTGCCCGGTCTTGTCCTGCACACTCGCTGCACTCTGCATTCTCGCTGTGCTCTCCATGTTCTTTTAGACTATATTAGCATCAGCCACCTCGGAGTCAGACGGTTGCGGGTTCGAGTCCCCACTCCAGAGACTTGAGCACAAAAATCTAGGCTGACGCTCCCAGTGCAGTGCTGAGGGAGTGCCGCACTGTCGGAGGTGCCGTCTTTCAGATGAGACGTTAAACCGAGGCCCCGTCTGCTCTCTCAGGTGGACGTAAAAGATCCCGCTGCACTACTTTGAAGAAGAGCAGGGGAGTTCTCCCCGGTGTCCTGGGCCAATATTTATCCCTCAACCAACATCACTAAAACAGACGATCTGGTCATTATCACATTGCTGTTTGTGGGAGCTTGCTGTGCGCAAATTGGCCGTCGCGTTTCCCACATTACAAAAGTGACTACACTTCAAAAAGTACCTCATTGGCTATAAAGCGCTTTGGGACGTCCGGTGGTCGTGAGAGGCGCTATAGAAATGCAAGTCTTCTTTTCAATTATCTTAAATCTGTGTCCCCTCGTTACTGACCCTCCTGCCAATGGAAACAATTTCTCCTTATTTACTCTGTCAAAACCCATACATATCTATAATATATTACAAGTCTTGCATATGTGCGCAGCCCCTGACAGCATCACTCACTTCTGATCACACTTTTCTAACACAATTGTGTTTCCCCATCAATTTTACTCGGTCTCCAAGGTAGGTGGCGCTGTTGCCCACTGATCTCTGAGACCTCCCAAGTCCTTCTCCAAGGTAGGTGGCGCTGTTGCCCACTGATCTCTGAGACCTCCCAAGTCCTTCTCCAGCCTAGGTGGCGCTGTTGCCCACTGATCTCTGAGACCTCCCAAGTCCTTCTCCAGCCTAGGTGGCGGTGTTGCCCACTGATCTCTGAGACCTCCCAAGTCCTTCTCCAAGGTAGGTGGCGCTGTTGCCCACTGATCTCTGAGATCTCCCAAGTCCTTCTCCAGCCTAGGTGGCGCTGTTGCCCACTGATCTCTGAGACCAAAAAAAACTTTTTTGAGGATGTAACTGGTAGAATAGATAAGGGAGAACCAGTGGATGTGGTGTATTTGGACTTTCAGAAGGCTTTTGATAAGGTCCTGCATAAGAGATTAGCGTGCAAAGTTAAAGCACATGGGATTGGGGGTAAGGTACTGACTTGGATAGAGAACTGGTTGGCAGACAGGAAGCAAAGAGTTGGAATAAACGGGTCTTTTTCCGAGTGGCAGGCAGTGACTAGTGGGGTACCGCAGGGATCGGTGCTAGGACCCCAGTTATTCACAATATATATTAATGATCTAGACGAGGGGACTAGATGTAATATCTCCAAGTTTGCAGATGACACAAAGCTGGGTGGGCGTGTGTGCAGTGAGGAGGATGCAGAGAAACTCCAGGATGATTTGGACAGGTTGGGTGATTGGGCAGATGCATGGCAGATGCCGTATAATGTGGATAAATGCGAGGTTATCCACTTTGGTGTCAAAAACAGAAAGGCAGATTATTATCTGAACGGCAATAGATTGGGAAAAGGGGAAGTGCAACGAGACCTGGGTGTCCTTGTGCACCAGTCACTGAAGGTAAGCATGCAGGTGCAGCAGGCGGTTAAGAAGGCAAATGGTATGTTGGCCTTCATAGCGAGAGGATTCGAGTACAGGAGCAAGGATGACTTGCTGCAGTTGTACAGGGCCTTGGTGAGACCACACCTTGAGTATTGTGTGCAGTTTTGGTCGCCTTATCTGAGGAAGGATGTTCTTGTCATGGAGGGAGTGCAGCGAAGATTCACCAGACCTGGGATGGCAGGAATGACGTATGAAGAGAGATTGGGTCGATTGGGCTTGTATTCGCTAGAGTTTAGAAGAATGAGAGGGGATCTCATTGAAACGTATAAAATTCTAACAGGACTAGACAGACTAGATGCAGGAAGGATGTTCCCGATGGCCGGGGAGTCCAGAATCAGGGGTCACAGTCTAAGGATAAGGGGTAAGCCATTTAGGACTGAGATGAGGAGGAATTTCTTCACCCAGAGAGTGGTGAACCTGTAGAATTCTCTGCCACACAAGGCAGTTGAGGCCAATTCATTAAATAGATTCAAGAAGGAGTTAGATATATTTCTTAAGGCTAAAGGGATCAAGGGATATGGGGAGAAAGCAGGGACAGGGTACTGAATTTGGATGATCAGCCATGATCTCATTAAATGGCGGAACAGGCTCAAGGGGCCGAATGGCCTACTCCTGCTCCTATCTTCTATGTTTCTATGTTTCTCCCAAGTCCTTCTCCAGCCTAGGTGGCGCTGTTGCCCACTGATCTCTGAGACCTCCCAAGTCCTTCTCCAAGGTAGGTGTCGCTGTTGCCCACTGATCTCTGAGACCTCCCAAGTCCTTCACCAGCCTAGGTGGCGCTGTTACCCACTGATCTCTGAGACCTCCCAAATCCTTCTCCAAGGTAGGTGGCGCTGTTGCCCACTGATCTCTGAGACCTCCCAAGTCCTTCTCCAAGGTAGGTGGCGCTGTTGTCCACTGATCTCTGAGACCTCCCAAATCCTTCTCCAAGGTAGGTGGCGCTGTTGTCCACTGAGCTCTGCGACCTCCCAAGTCCTTCTCCAGCCTAGGTGGCGCTGTGGGCACCAAATGGAGGCATTGCTCTGCTTCAGCTAAGTTCACCATTACGTTAATAAGTTTTTAATGGGCTCAACACCATTCCTGCCACCGCCAATGCTCGCTCTCCCAACCACACATTCAACAATAAAAACAACTTGCATTTATATAGCGCCTTTAACATCGTAAAACGTCCCAAGGCGCTGTAGGGGGGGGGCGATTATCAAAATTTGACCTCGAGCCACGTGAGACATCAGGGATGTGTGACCCAAAGCTGGGTCAAAGAGGTCGGTTTTAAGGAGCGTCTTAAAAGAGAAGAGAGAGGCGGAGAGGTTTAGGGAGGGAATTCCAGAGCTCAGGGTCCAGGCGGCTGAAGGCACGGCCGCCAATGGTGGAGCGATGGAAATCGGGGGACGCGCAAGAGGCCAGAATTGGAGGACAGCAGAGATCTGGGAGGGTTGTAGGGCTGGCGGAGGTTGTACATGCATTCCCACCATTCCTGCTGTCACCCAGACATCGAGTGTTAGCAAGCTATTCCACCGCTGTTGGGGGCGGGGGAGGAACATTCGTAGCCTGAGTTGGAAGCAGTTCAGAGAAGGTTTACTAGACTAATACCTGGAATGGGCGGGTTGTCTTTTGAGGAAAGGTTGGACAGGCTAGGCTTGTATCCGCTGGAGTTTAGAAGAGTAAGAGGTGACTTGATTGAAACATATAAGATCCTGAGGGGGTCTGGACAAGGTGGATGTGGAGAGGATGTTTCCTCTTGTGGGAGAATCTAGAACTAGGGGTCACTGTTTAAAAATAAGGGGTCACCCATTTAAGACAGAGATGAGGAGAAATTTTTTCTCACAGAGGGTCGTGAGTCTTTGGAACTCTCTTCCTCAGAGGGCGGTGGAAGCAGAGTCTTTGAATATTTTTAAGGCAGAGGTAGATCGATTCTTGATAAGCAAGGGGCTGAAAGGTTATCGGGGGTAGGCGGGAATGTGGAGTAATCGGATCAGCCATGATCTGATTGAATGGCGGAGCAGGCTCGAGGGGCCGAGTGGCCGACTCCTGCTCCTAATTCGTATGTTTGTATGTTTGAGTATGTCCTTCTCCAGTGCCCACGCGCATGAACTTTCCTGCAAATTGTTCCCTGTTCTCTCGCGCCGGGGGCACTGAGGATATTGGTAGCACCCTCCCCCTCCCCCCACCCCCCTATTTCGGCCCCTCCTGAAGCGTCAGTGGCATCTTGAGAAGGGGAGAGCAATGTTGTTATGTCCCTTCAAAAGGGCTTTGGTGAGCCGAGGAAGGATTCAGAGAAGGGCAACACGTTCACCTCCTGGTTTTAAGGCACTGATTTATAAAGGAGAGACTTGCAGAGGGGGCTTTGTTTTCATCGGAAGAACAGATAGGGAGGGGGAACATGCTCCCGGTCACCACGAATGTTGAGAAGCACCGGATGATCCAGATGTGCGTGGCATTATTCGAAGAAAAGCAGAGACCTTTTCCCGGTGTCCTGGTCAACGTTTAATCCTCGGCAAACTCCACCAAAAAAAACCAGATTAACTGACCACGTATCTTATCGTTATTTGTGGAGCCTTGCTGTGCGCATTTGCCTACAAAATAGCAGTGATTACAATTCATTGGCTGTTACTTAAGAACATAAGACGTAGGAGCAGGAGTCGGCCATTCGGCCCCTCGAGCCTGCTCCGCCATTCAATAAGATCATGGCTGATCTTCGACCTCAACTCCACTTTTCTGCCTGTTCCCCATAACCCTTGACTCCCCTGTAGTTCAAAAATCTGTCTATCTCCACCTTGAATATATTCGCAGCTCTCTGGGGCAGAGAATTCCAAAGATTCACAACCCTCTGAGAGAAGAAATTCCTCCTCATCTCCATCTTAAATGGGCGTACTTTTTAAATGCGATGAGGGTTTCTGCCGCTACTACCCTTTCAGGCAGTGAGTTCCAGACCCCCACCACCCTCTGGGTGAAAAAAGTTCTCCTCAACTCCCCTCTAATCCTTCTACCAGTTACTTTAAATCTACGCCCCCTGGTTATTGACCTCTCTGCTAAGGGAAATAGGTCCTTCCTATCCACTCTATCTCGGCCCCTCAATCAAGTCTCCCCTCAGCCTCCTTTGTTCCAAAGAAAACAACCCCAGCCTATCCAATGTTTCATAAGAACATAAGAACATAAGAAATAGGAGCAGGAGTAGGCCATTCGGCCCTTCGAGCCTGCTCCGCCATTCAATGAGATCATGGCTGATCTTCTGCCTCAACTCCATTCACCGGCCTTATCGCCATATCCCTTGATGCCCTTACTAGTCAGAAATCTATCGACTTCTGTCTTGAATATACCCAGTGACTGAGCCTCCACAGCCCTCTGGGGTAGAGAATTCCAAAGATTCACCACCCTCTGTGTGAAGAAATTTCTTCTCATCTCAGTCTTGAATGGCCGACCCTTTATCCTGAGGCTGTGGCCCCTGGTTCTAGACTCCCCAGCCAAGGGAAACATTCTCCCAGCATCCACCCTATCAA
The DNA here is from genome assembly GCA_030390025.1 of Squalus acanthias. Lineage (NCBI taxonomy): Eukaryota > Metazoa > Chordata > Chondrichthyes > Squaliformes > Squalidae > Squalus > Squalus acanthias. Next base: position 12,967,153 of record CM059451.1, on the reverse strand, counting down.
GCCCTGTAATAATTTTGTATGCTTCAATGAGATCCCCTCTCATTCTTCTGAATTCAAGAGAATACAGGCCTAGTTTACTCAATCTCTTCTCATACGACAGTCCCGCCATCCCAGGAATCAATCTCGTGATCCTTCGCTGCACTCCCTCTATGGCAAGTATATCCTTCCTTAGGTAAGGAGACCAAAATTGTACACTGTACTCCAGGTGTGGTCTCACCAAGGCCCTATATAATTGGAGTAAGACTTCTTTACTCCTGTACTTAATTGAAGACTTCTTTACTCCTGTACTCAAATCCTCTTGTAATGAAGGCCAGCATACCATTTGCCTTCCTAATGGCTTGCTGCACCTGCACATTCACTTTCAGTGACTCATGTACAAGGACACCCAGGTCCCTTTGAGCATCTGCATTCCCCAATCTTTCACCGTTTAGGAAATACTCTGCCTTTATGTTTTTTCTACCAAAGTGGATAACTTCACATTTATCCACATTATAATCCATCTGCCATGTTCTCACCCACTCACTGAGCCTGTCGAGATCCCCTTGAGTTTCCTCATAGCTAAAATTCCCCAGCCCAGGCAACATCCTCGTAAATCTCCTCTGTATCCTCTCTAGTGCAATTACATCCTTCCTGTAATGTGGTGACCAGAACTGTATGCAGTACTCTAGCTGTGGCCTAGCTAGTGTTTTATACTAACATGCTAAGATCTGCAGACTAAACTCCCTGATTTGTTTCTGTTTAATAACAGATCTGATGCACTTAGACCTTCAACGGTTTCCGTTCTGCCCTGAGCTCGACAGTCCATGGGACGTAAGTACCTGAGAGCCTGTCACACTTTATAAGCAGACATCATCACCAAATGAGGACCAGACTACAACAAGGAGCTGTCAGAATGATTGGCGCAAGTGTCAGGACCAAGAGTAGACCCTGGGTGGAAGGACCAAGAGTAGACCTTGGGTGGAAGGACCAAGAGTAGACCCTGGGTAGAAGGACCAAGTGTAGACCCTGGGTGAAAGGACCAAGAGTAGACCCTGGGTGTCAGGACCAAGAGTAGACCCTGGGTGGAAGGACCAAGAGTAGACCCTGGGTGGAAGGACCAAGAGTAGACCCTGGGTGTCAGGACCAAGAGTAGACCCTGGGTGGAAGGACCAAGTGTAGACCCTGGGTGGAAGGACAAAGAGTAGACCCTGGGTGGAAGGACCAAGAGTAGACCCTTAGGTGGAAGGACCAAGAGTAGACCTTAGGTGGAAGGACCAAGAGTAGACCCTGGGTGGAAGGACCAAGAGTAGACCCTGGGTGGAAGGACCAAGAGTAGACCCTGGGTGGAAGGACCAAGAGTAGACCCTGGGTGGAAGGACCAAGAGTAGACCCTGGGTGGAAGGACCAAGTGTAGACCCTGGGTGGAAGGACCAAGAGTAGACCCTGGGTGGAAGGACCAAGTGTAGACCCTGGGTGTCAGGACCAAGAGTAGACCCTGGTGGAATGACCAAGTGTAGACCCTGGGTGGAAGGACCAAGAGTAGACCCTGGGTGGAAGGACCAAGTGTAGACCCTGGGTGGAAGGACCAAGAGTAGACCCTGGGTGGAAGGACCAAGAGTAGACCCTGGGTGGAAGGACCAAGTGTAGACCCTGGGTGGAAGGACCAAGAGTAGACCCTGGGTGGAAGGACCAAGAGTAGACCCTGGGTGGAAGGACCAAGAGTAGACCCTGGGTGGAAGGACCAAGAGTAGACCCTGGGTGGAAGGACCAAGAGTAGACCCTGGGTGGAAGGACCAAGTGTAGACCCTGGGTGTCAGGACCAAGAGTAGACCCTGGTGGAATGACCAAGTGTAGACCCTGGGTGGAAGGACCAAGAGTAGACCCTGGGTGGAAGGACCAAGAGTAGACCCTGGGTGGAAGGACCAAGAGTAGACCCTGGGTGGAAGGACCAAGTGTAGACCCTGGGTGGAAGGACCAAGAGTAGACCCTGGGTGGAAGGACCAAGAGTAGACCCTGGTGGAATGACCAAGTGTAGACCCTGGGTGGAAGGACCAAGAGTAGACCCTGGGTGGAAGGACCAAGTGTAGACCCTGGGTGGAAGGACCAAGAGTAGACCCTGGGTGGAAGGACCAAGAGTAGACCTTGGGTGGAAGGACCAAGAGTAGACCCTGGGTGGAAGGACCAAGTGTAGACCCTGGGTGGAAGGACCAAGAGTAGACCTTGGGTGGAAGGACCAAGAGTAGACCCTGGGTGGAAGGACCAAGTGTAGACCCTGGGTGGAAGGACCAAGAGTAGACCCTGGGTGGAAGGACCAAGAGTAGACCTTGGGCATTAGGACCAAGGGTAGACCCTGGGCATTAAGACCAAGGGTAGACCCTGGGTGTCAGGACCAAGGGTAGACCCTGGGCATTAGGACCAAGAGTAGATCCTGGGCATTAGACGGTTACGATGGCCTGAATGGACTCCAATTGTGCTGTAAACTTCTGCAATTCTATGCTTGCGGTGAGTTGGAAGATAGACTGTTTTACAGTGACAGGGGTTTGCCTGATAACCAGAGGTATTTGGCACCTCCAGGGCTGTTGCCAATCTTCAGATTGTTCCAGGGTTTTCGCTCATGTGGTCTTTTTTTTTGTATTATTCATTCTCGGGATGTGGGCGTCGCTGTCAAGGCCGTCATTTATTGCCCATCCCTAGTTGCCCTGAGAAGGTGGTGGTGGGCCGCCTTCTTGAACCGCTGCAGTTGTTGCGGCTTGATACAACCCAGAGATCTGCTCGGGCAACTTCAAGTAATGTTACAGGTTAAAAAGTGAAGTGCAAGCTACCGACCGATTTGCCAAGCCCGCTCTGTGACGGGCAGCCCATCCATCAGCACCGAGTGGAGGTCCCCAATATTCGCCATGAGGCTGCCCGCCACTGGCCCCTCATTAGTTATCTTTCGGATGAGACGTTAAACCGAGGCCCCGTCCGCTCTCTCAGGTGGACGTAAAAGATCCCACGGCCACTATTTCGAAGAAGAGCAGGGGGGAGTTCTCCCTGGTGTCCTGGGGCCAATATTTATCCCGCAGCCAGTATCACTAAAACAGATGATCTGGTCATTATCCCATTGCTGTTTGTGGGAGCTTGCTGTGCGCAGATTGGCTGCCACGTTTCCTACATTACAACAGTGACCACACTTCCAAAAGTACTTCACTGGCTGTAAAGTGCTTTGGAGGTCATGAAAGGCGCTATATAAAGGCAAGTCTTTCTTTTATGTCTTTCTTTTCTGGAATTCCCTCCCTAAACCTCTCCGCCTCCCTACCCCTCTCTTTCCTCCTTTAAGATGCTCCTTAAAACCTACCTCTTGGACCAAGCTTTTGGTCACCTGCCCTAATTTCTCCTTATGTGGCTCGGTGTCAATTTTTTTTGTCTTGTAATACTCCTGTGCAGCGCCCTGGGACGTTTTACTACGTTAAAGGCGCTATATAAACACAAGATGATGTTGTTGTAACGTTAAAACAATGTGGCGTTGAGAGCCTTTGGTGTTTTCCTTCCCCCTTTTTGTAGAGAGACTGCATGGTTGCTACCTCGTTCTCAGACTCTCCTCTTGTGGTTCCTGTCCTTCGATACCTTGTCTTGTTCGCTGGGGTACGTCCGAATGGTTTGCTGTGCTTCCCAACGACCAGAAGAACACTAGACCTCCGACCGCATGATCACATCCTGCGTCGCCAATCAGTTGTCACAAAGAGGGGAGGTGCGGGGCTCCCCGTGGGTTAGAAACTGCACATCGCCCGTGGCACTTTGCTTCAAATCTGACCGACACTGTTGGAGTATATCTCCTGCCAACTCTCAGGGCAGGGCGTTTGAGCCGTCACAATCCAGCTCCTGTTCTGCCCCTGAGAAATGCCCCAAATTCAAACCTTGATTGGCCAACTCGTTCAAAGAGGCAGCGGGTATGAGGGGAAATGGAAATGTCAAGCTTGAGGCACTTGGCTGGAACAGTGTAGAGGGAGCTTTACTCTGTATCTAACCCGTGCTGTACCTGCCCTGGGAGTGTTTGATGGGACAGTGTAGAGGGAGCTTTACTCTGTATCTAACCCGTGCTGTACCTGCCCTGGGAGTGTTTGATGGGGCAGTGTAGAGGGAGCTTTACTCTGTATCTAACCCTGTGCTGTACCTGCCCTGGGAGTGTTTGATGGGACAGTGTAGAGGGAGCTTTACTCTGTATCTAACCCTGTGCTGTACCTGCCCTGGGAGTGTTTGATGGGACAGTGTAGAGGGAGCTTTACTCTGTATCTAACCCGTGCTGTACCAGCCCTGGGAGTGTTTGATGGGACAGTGTAGAGGGAGCTTTACTCTGTATCTAACCCATGCTGTACCTGCCCTGGGAGTGTTTAATGGGACAGTGTAGAGGGAGCTTTACTCTGTATCTAACACGCGCTGTACCTGCCCTGGGAGTGTTTGATGGGACAGTGTAGAGGGAGCTTTACTCTGTATCTAACCCATGCTGTACCTGCCTGGGAGTGTTTGATGGGACAGTGTAGAGGGAGCTTTACTCTGTCTCTAACCCATGCTGTACCTGCCCTGGGAGTGTTAGATGGGACAGTGTAGAGTAGGATGTAAAAGATCCCACAGTACTATTGGATGGAGAACACAGGAGTTCTCCCCAGTGTCCTGGGCCAATATTTATTCCTCAACCAAGATTATCTGGTATTATCTCATTGCTGTTTGTGGGAGCTTGCTGTGCAGAATTTTGCCTGCGTTTCCTACATTATAACAGTGACTTCACTTCAGAAAGTACCTCATTGGTTGTAAAATGTTGGGACTCCCTGAGAATGTGAAAGGCGGTATATAAATTGAAGCTCTTTCTTACCCCTGTAGGCAGTACATTTGCTGCTATTCACCCACATTTGCCAAGACAATGTCTCATTTGACTAAGTCACAGGTTGCTGGCTGGTGAACATAAACCTTAAGTTATGGGGGAGCCCAAAACAAGGGGGCATCACCTTAAAATTAGAGCCAGGCCGTTCAGGGGTGATGTCAGGAATCATCTCTTCACACAAAGGGTAGTGGAAATCTGGAACTCTCACCCCCCCCCAAAAAACTGCTGAGGCTGGGGGTCAATTGAAATTTTCAAAATTGAGTTCGATAGGATTTTGTTAGGTAAGGGTATTAAGGGTTACGGAACCAAGGCGGGTAGATGGAGTTAAAATACAGCTCAGCCACGATCTCATTGAATGGCGGAACAGGCTCGAGGGGGCTGAATGGCCTCCTCCTGTTCCTATGTTCCTGCTAAGGTAGGAGCATAAAAATGCACAAGAGCAGGGGAGACCATTACTGTCAATCTTGCTGCCCCCAGAGTTTGAAGAGGTACTGACATGAATCTTGTCATTCATGTATGAACTAATACTGGGCGGCCTGCTGGTGGCGCTGTCCAGGGAGAGTATAAATACTCGGGCATGGGCCCAGCTTGCTCAGGACATTCCTCAACAGGAACTAGTGAAGGACACAACTAGATCTCCATGTTGAAAAACAGTTGATTAAAGCTTTGTTTAACGCTTAGACCAAGTGCCTAGTAGTTTTCTTAGGTCAGGTCCCGTACTCTATCTCTCATACCTTTAAATCCAATGTATCCATTCAGTTCCCTCTTGAATCTGATCCAATCGGTTGGGGTCCAGAAAAAACAGGAAGCCACATTTGTGAATGGTCTATGTCTTTGACGGCTGACATGTGGTCATGTGGCCTGGGGTCTAGTTTATCTCCCCTCCCCCCCCCCCCTCACCCAGTGCCTTGCGTGGATTGGTTGAATTTACAAAGCATGTATTGCATCGTGGATTACATTTCTTTTGGTCGTCCAATCAACTTGTCGTGGTCGTCCGGCTTTGATAGCTCACAAGAAGGTTGTCGACGCCTCGCCTCTATTGCGATGGAGTCTCTGCTGTCGTCCTCATCCAGACAATCGCCCGCCATTGTCCGATCTGAAAGCCAAAGGCCGGCCCTCTTTACGCGAGGCCTCGGGCAATGTCGTGGGTTGATTGGAGGTCCACAAGAAGGCCTGGGCCAACCCCCCCCCCCCACCTCATTGTTTTTCCTCAGTCGTTGTGGGGGGGGGGGGGGGTGGGGGGGGGGAGTGTGTGCTGCGTCCTTCTAGCACTCCTCCAAAGGCAGCCAAAGTTCAGCGCTCGCAGTCGAGGTCATTGCGACTATGAAACTACAGAGGTGCCACAGAGCACGAGAGCAACATCCTGGATGGTGTGGCATTGCTTGGGTCAGCCTGTACGCTGCCATCGTGTGATGCAACATTCTCGCGGTGCCTTCTGGGGCAGAATGACGCTGCTGAGGCCCGATTGGACCCTCTAGTCGGGCAATAGTTCACTCACTTAGTCGAAAGGTCATGGGTTCAAGTCCCACTCCAGAGACTTGAGCACATAATCTAGGCTGACGCCCCCAGTGCTGCACGGTCGGAGGTGCCGTCTTTAAGATGAGACGTTAACCCGAGGCCCCGTCTGCCCTCTCGGGTAGATATAAAGGATCCCATGGCCACTATTTCGAAGAAGAGCTGGGGAGTTATCCCCGGTGTCCTGGCAATGAAAACAGATTATCTGGTCACTATCACATTGCTGTTCGTGGGAGCTTGCTGTGCACAAATTGGCTGCCGCGTTTCCTACATTACAACAGTGACTACACTTCAAAAAGTACTTCATTGGCTGTAAAGCACTTTGGGACATCCTGAGGTTGTGAAAACTCCTGTGGTAAATGTCATACAATATAAATACACACCTTACTTTTCTGTTAGTTTTCTCACCTTCCCTCCTGACTCCTTGCAGGTACCTCTCCCAAGGGGCCGTTCTTCAACGTGTGAACCTAGACAATGAGAGTGTCAGATTATTGTGGCATTAGGAACCCAGTCTGACCTGGTCCTCACCCAATGCTCACTCACGTACACTCCCAGTAGGGGATCTCGAATAGCGATCAGGGCCTTTGAACCCTGACCAATTTCCTCTCCCCTAACCCATGGGTGTTGGGGTCAATTGTAACATCCCTACCACTCTACCCTGATTGAGACATGACCATCTGAGAACATAAGGAATTAGGAGCAGGAGTCGGCCATACGGGCCCCTCGAGCCTGCTCCGCCATTCAATAAGATCATGGCTGATCTTCGACCTCAACTCCACTTTCCTGCCCGATCCCCGTATCCCTTGATTCCCTTAATATCCAAAAATCTATCGATCTCTGTCTTGAATATACTCAATGACTGAGCCTCCACAGCCCTCTGGGGTAGAGAATTCCAAAGATTCACCACCCTCTGAGTGAAGAAATTCCTCCTCATCTCAGTCCTAAATGGCCGACGCCTTATCCTGAGACTGTGACCCCTGGTTCGAGACTCTCCAGCCAGGGGGAAACAATCTCTCAGAATCTCAGCATGTGGAGGTCACACCGCATCGATCCAGAATGCTGTTGTTCCATGCCTAAAAGTCCACATTTACCTCACTGGGTACGGTAGCATAGTGGTTATGTTACTGGACTAGTAATCCAGAGGCCTGGACTAATGATCTATAAGTATAAGATAAGAGTTCAAATCGCACCAAATTTAAATTCAGTTAATTAAATAAATCTGGAATGAAAAGCTAGTATCGGTCATGGTGACCGTGAAACTACCGGATTGTCGTAAAAACCCATCTGGTTCACTAATGTCCTTTAGGGAAGGAAATCTACCGTCCTTACCCAGTCTGGCCGATATGTGACTCCAGACCCACAGCAATGTGGTTGACTCTTAACTGCCCTCTGAAATGGCCCAGCGAGACACTCAGTTGTAAAAAAAACGCTATGAAAAGAACAGTGGTTTTCTCCAGGGCAATTAGGGGATGGGCAATAAATGCTGGCCTTGCTGGTGACGCCCACATCCCAGGAACGAATAAATTAAAAAAAAAACCTCACCAGCGATTTCCCAAAATGGCGACTGTTGTTGTTAAACTAGTCCTAACCTCAAGTTTTTTCTTTTAGGTCCCCAAACCGCTGGGCGTGATGAAGGGATTCCTACTCCTGTGGATGGTTAGATTCAGACACATGGGGCCTACCTGCGGCCCAGTGGCACCACCCTGAGACTCCATATCTGCTGCTGTGGACCCCCCCCATGAATACTGAAGGCAGCATAGCCCCAGCGGACTGAACCGTTGTCGGGGAAGTGGGTTGGGGGGTGGGTTGGGGAAGATGAGACTTGGGAAGCGTTATCCTGGGCTGGGCAAACAAGAACCCAAGAGCCTATGCTTGTGGGGTCTAAGAAAAGACCCATCAGCAAGCCTGCCGCCTCCCCCATCTCAGTGAAGGTAAAAGCCTACGGATCTTCAGGAGGCTCGAGTAGGACGTGCACGGCGTGCGTGCTGTAAGACCGTCCTCCCTGCGAGAGGACAGGGTAGTGGTGTGCCGGCTACCTCAGAGGGTGAGAGAAGCTATGGCGGTGGTGGTGGAGCAGCCACTGTCCAACCATCTTTGCCTTTCTTGTGGGCGCGGTATTACAAGTCAAACGCCTCACATCATTGCCGCAAACTTCCGTGGGGAAATACAGAGGCTATAGAAGCTGCCTTTCACGAATGAAAAATGGGGGAAAAAAATCCACCTCAGTGCCTCCGATAGCTCAGTCAACAACAACAACAACTTGTATTTATATAGCGCCTTTAACATAGTAAAACGTCCCAAGGTGCTTCACAGGAGTGTTTAAAGACAAAACAATTTGACACCGAGCCACATAAGGAGAAATTAGGGCAGGTGACCAAAAGCTTGGTCAAAGAGGTAGGTTTTAAGGAGCGTCTTAAAGGAGGAGAGAGAGGTAGCGAGACGGAGAGGTTTAGGCAGGGAATTCCAGAGCTTAGGGCCCAGGCAACAGAAGGCACGGCCGCCAATGGTTGAGCGATTATAATCAGGGATGCACAAGAGGGCAGAATTAGAGGAGCGCAGATATCTCAGGGGGTTGTGGGGCTGGAGGAGGTTACAGAGATAGGGAGGGGACGAGGCCATGGAGGGATTTGAAAACAAGGATGAGAATTTTGAAATCGAGGCGCTGCTTAACGGGGAGCCAATGTAGGTCAGCGAGCACAGAGGGTGATGGGCGAACGGGACTTGGTGCGAGTTAGGACACGGGCAGCCGAGCTTTGGATGAGCTCAAGTTTACGTAGGGTGGAATGTGGGAGGCCGGCCAGGAGTGCGTTGGAATAGTCAAGTCTAGAGGTAACAAAGGCATGGATGAGGGTTTCAGCAGCGGATGAGCTGAGGCAAGGGCGGAGATGTTAATGCGCAGTGTCTAATGCCCAGGAACTGGCGAGTGAGATCCAAGCGGCAATCTCTGGACTGTGCTGAGCTATCCAATATCAGTCAGGGTAGCAGTAGGAGTGTTACAATGAGCTTCACCCTAGTGTGGAGGTAGGAGTTAGCACCTTCGGCTGGGAGGGAGAGAAGATTGTAGGCGAGAGGAATTAATGCAGTTACTTTCAAGAGACATCATGAAACGATAACTCACAATGTTCCTGTTAGATGTCTCCTCTATAGGTAAATGCAGCTTTGCATGGGTTATAATGTATCAGCACCAATACATAGGGGCTCGACCTGTAAAATACTTGAGTGACAGATGTTGTTCTACCCCGTCCCCCACCAACTCCCAGGCACATGGTCGATGACTTGGTGTTGGGTTTCTTCAACAAATTTTCTAATCCCACCGGTGGACCATACAATTCCTGCCCAAGTAACTTGGTGGAGCAAGTGACTCACCCTTAGAGGACTGCCTCCCTATCTCTGTAACCTCCTCCAGCCCCACAACCCTCTAGATCTCTGCGCTCCTCCAATTCTGGCCTCTTGTACATCATCGATTTCCATCGCTCCACCATTGGCAGCCGTGCCTTCAGCTGCCTGGGCCCTAAGTTCTGGAATTCCCTCCGTAAACCTCTCCGCCTCTCTCTCTCCTCCTTTAAGATGCTCCTTAAAACCGACCTCTTTGACCAAGCTTTTGGTCACCTGTCCTAATATCTCCTTATGTGGCTCAGGGTCAAATTTTTCTCTGATAACGCAGCTGTGAAGCGCCTTGGGACGGTTTACTATGTTAAAGGTGCTATATAAATGTAAGTTGTTGTTGCTGCAGTCTATCAACTGTAACAGCAGAATGGCTACCAGGACTTTGCAGGAATTGGGACCACACTTGTCCGGTCCTACAAAGGAGAGATGAGCACGCCCACAGTGGCCGAACCTGATTCAATGCTAGCATGGGAAACTTTGACAGTGTTGTTCCCCCCACCCCCAACTCCCAATCCTGATCTTCCAGACCCCAAAACTCTTCCTCCCTAGCCGCCCCCCAGGTAATTCATGGACTCAATTGAGATATGGGTGTCGCTGGCAAGGCTAGCATTTATTGCCCATCCCTAATTGCCCTTGAGTGTCTCGCTGGGCCATTTCAGAGGACGGTTAAGAGTCAACCACATTGCTGTGGGTCTGGAGTCACATATAGGGCCAGACCGGGTAAGGACGGCAGATTTCCTTCCCTAAAGTGACATTAGTGAACCAGATGGGTTTTTACGACAATCTGGTCGTTTCGTGGTCACCATTACTGATACTAGCTTTATTATTCCAGATGGCCCTGGTGGGATTTGAACTCTTGTCACCGGCTTATTAGTCCAGATCTCTGGATTACTCGTACCAGTAACATTACCACTATGCTACCGTTCCCTACCTATGCCCATCACGAATTGCCCTTGAGAAGGTGGTGGTGAGCCGCCTTCTTGAACCGCTGCAGTCCGTGTGGTGAAGGTGCTCCCACAGTGCTGTTAGGGAGGGAGTTCCAGGATTTTGACCCAGCGACGGTGAAGGAACGGCCGATATATTTCCAAGTCAGGATGGCGTGTGACTCGGAGGGGAACTTGGAGGTGGTGGTGTTCCCATGCGCCTGCTGCCCTTGTCCTTCTAGGTGGTGGAGGTCACTGGTTTGGGGTATGGATCCATGGGTGTTAGAAGCTCCCACTGTATCTCAACCACTCATCACGTGCTTGTCTAGTAGGTGAAAGCAGGTCGGTCATGTACACTGACTCACACTAACCCTCACTCAATCGTACACCGCCTCACAATGACACTAAATCGCATTCATTCGCGCAAGCACGTGTCCTCACCCTCCGCGCGTTAATTCTCTCTCTCAATCACTTGCCTCCTCGTCCACTCACCCGCTGCCTCACACCGCTCACGGAGCACTGTGAGAGGTCTCAGGTATGTAAATAAAATCTCTCAGTGGTTTTCTTCACACTTTTGGTTACAATTTGAGTAACACGAGATCGTGACGAGTTTTGAAATGAGAATCATTTGCAAATGAGCTTGACGAGAGCAGGTGCTGGCCTGAGGTCAGGGAGTGACGCTGTGACCGAGAGAGACAGTAAATGAAGAGGAAGCCACACTCGAGATATCTGCTCGCTTCCTCCTCACTGACCGGCAGTCAGTGCTTGCAAGTTACTTGACCTAGTAATAGAATTGATTGGCACCCCATCCACCACCTTAAACATTCACTCCCTCCACCACCGGCGTACCGTGGCTGCAGTGTGTACCATCTACAAGATGCACTGCAGCAACTCGCCAAGGCTTCTTCGGCAGCACCTCCCAAACCCGCGACCTCTTCCACCTAGAAGGACAAGGGCAGCAGGCGCATGGGAACACCACCACCTCCAAGTTCCCCTCCAAGTCACACACCATCACGGATTGTACATATATCGGCTGTTCCTTCATCGTCGCTGGGTCCAAATCCTGGAACTCCCTCCCTAACAGCACTGTGGGAGCACCTTCACCACACGGACTACAGCGGTTCAAGAAGACGGCCCATCTCAAGGGGCAAGTCGGGATGGGCAAGAAATGCCAGCCTTGCCAGCGACGCCCACATCTCGTGAATGAATGGGGGGAATAAAAACCCCAGCATGGGTTACTTTGAGGAGAGGAGGGGAGGAGTTTGGAGGGGTATAGCAAGGGTTGGTGCGATGTAAGTAGGGTTGTGCTGGGTTGGGAAGAGTAAGACAAACATTTGCACCTTCTGGGCAATCGGAGACTCTGCCATCTCCCAACTCACAACGTTGGTCAGTGGAGCTGTGCAGCCGGACTGCGCTTACTGCTCTGCGCAGGACAATGGAGCAGGGTAATCCGGACTGCGTTTACTGCTCTGCGCAGGACAATGGAGCAGCGTAATCCGGACTGCATTTACTGCTCTGCGCAGGGCAATGGAGCGACATAATCCAGACTGCGTTTACTGCTCTGCGCAGGGCAATGGAGCAGCGTAATCCGGACTGCGTTTACTGCTCTGCGCAGGACAATGGAGCGATGTAGTCCGGACTGCGTTTACTGCTCTGCGCAGGGCAATGGAGCGATGTAATCCGGACTGCGCTTACTGCTCTGCGCAGGACAATGGAGCGGTGTAATCCGGACTGCGCTTACTGGTCTGCGCAGGACAATGGAGCGGTGTAATCCGGACTGCGCTTACTGGTCTGCGCAGGACAATGGAGCGATGTAATCCGGACTGCGCTTACTGCTCTGCGCAGGACGATGGAGCGATGTAATCCGGACTGCGCTTACTGGTCTGCGCAGGACAATGGAGCGGTGTAATCCGGACTGCGCTTACTGCTCTGCGCAGGACAATGGAGCAGCGTAATCCGGACTGCGCTTACTGGTCTGCGCAGGACAATGGAGCAGCGTAATCTGGACTGCGTTTACTGCTCTGCGCAGGACAATGGAGCGGCGTAATCCGGACTGCGCTTACTGCTCTGCGCAGGACAGTGTTACTGTGCCATTTGGGAGATGGTGTGTGAGTGATAAAGGAGTATAAGTTATGAGGACAGGTTGCACAGTCTAGGCTTGTATTCCCTTGAGCCTTGAAGATTGACGGTGATCTAATTGAGGTGCTTAAGATGATTAAATGATTCGATAGGGTAGACACAGAGAGAAACTATTTCCTCTGGTGGGGGGAGTCCAGAACAAGGGGGGGGCATCACCTTAAAATTAGAGCCAGGCCGTTCGGGGGTGATGTCAGGAAGCACTTCTTCACACGAAGGGCAGTGTGAATCTGGAACTCTCTCCCCCAAAAAGCTGTTGAGGCTGGGGGTCAATTGAAAATGTTGAAACTGAGATCTGAAACAGATACACAAATCACTAAAAGTAGCGGCGCAGGTTAATAAGGCCGTAAAAACAGCAAACCAAGAACTAGAGTCCGAGAGGGATAGAATTGAAGAGCAGAGAAGTTAAGCTTGTATCGAACCTTGGTCAGACCACACTTGGAGCACTGTGCACAGTTCTGATCTCCAGAGTATAAAAAGGATATCGAGGCACTGGAGAAGGTGCAACATAAAAAATTACTCGGATGATCCCAGAACTGAGGGGTTGTACCTATCAGGAAAGATTGATCAGGCTGGGGCTCTTTTCTCTGGGAAATAGAAGGCCGAGGGGTGACCTGATCGAGGCCTTTAAGATTATGAAGGGTTTCATAGGGTAGACGTAGAGAAGATGTTTCCACTTGCCGGCGAGAACAGAACTAGGGGCCATCGATATAAGATGGTCACTAATAAATCCGGACAAAAGTGAGAAGTCGCACAACACCAGGTTATAGTCCAACAGCTTTATTTGAAATCACAAGCTTTCGGAGCGCTGCTCCTTCGTCAGGTGAAGCGAAGAAATACATTTGTATCTCTTCACTTCACCTGACGAAGGAGCAGCCGCTCCGAAAGCTTGTGATTTCAAATAAAGCTGTTGGACTATAACCTGGTGTTGTGCGACTTCTCACTTTTGTCCACCCCCAGTCCAACACCGGCATCTCCGCATCATGACTAATAAATACAACGGGGAATTCAGGAGAAACTTCTTTACTCAGAGAGTGGTGAGACTGTGGAACTCGCTACCACAGGGAGTGGTTGAGGACGAATAACATCGATGCATTTAAGGGGAAGCTGGATAAAGACATGAGGGAGAAAGGAATAGAAGGATATGCTGATAGGGTGAGATGAAGAGAAGTGGGTGGCAGCATAAACACCAGCATGGACCAGGAATGGCCTGGACCAGTTGGGCCGAATGGCCTGGACCAGTTGGGCCGAATGGCCTGGACCAGTTGGGCCGAATGGCCTGTTTCTGCGCTGTAGGTTCTTTGTGATACAGTTTTGTTAGGCAAGGGTGTTGAGGGTTAGGGAACAAAGTCGTGTAGGTGGAGTTAAGATACAGATCAGCCTTGATCTCATTGAATGGCGGAACAGGCTCGAGGGGCCGAATGGCCTCCTCCCTCCCGTTCTGTGATTTCTCTCGCCTGCCGTTTCCTGGCGTGCCGAGGTCCACTGCAGCAGTCCAGACGAAGTCTAGACGTTGCAGCACCGAGCGGAGATGGATCCTGGGGCCGACTGGGCCAGCACTGCACCAGGACTTCAGCAACCGAGCCACCGGGACACCCCGAGTTATGGTTCCTGCAGAGACCAAGCGAATATTGGCATTAACCGGGCCTCAGCTAACCACCCCCTCCCCCTCCTCACCCACGCCACAGTCACATGATTGGAAAGAAAGACTCGCATTTCTATAGCGCCTTTCACGACCTCAGGACGTCCCAAAGCGCTTTACAGCCAATGAAGTACTTAAGAACATAAGAAGTAGGAGCAGGAGTAGGCCATACGGCCCCTCGGGCCTGCTCCGCCATTCAATAGGATCATGGCTGATCCGAACCTAGACTCACGTCCACTTCCCTGCCCGCTCCCCATAACCCTTCATTCCCTTATCAGCTAGGAAACTGTCTATCTCTTTAGTACTTTTGAAGTGTAGTCACTGTTGTAATGTAGGAAACGCGGCAGCCAATTTGCGCACAGCAAGCTCCCACAAACAGCAATGTGATAATGACCGGATAATCTGTTTTAGTGATGTTGATTGAGGGATAAATATTGTCCAGGATACCAGCGATAACTCCCCTGCTCTAATTTGAAATAGTGCCCTGAGATCTTTTACATCCACCTGAGAGGGCGGACAGGGCCTCGGTTTAACGTCTCATCCGAAAGACGGCACCTCCGACAGTGCAGGCGCTCCCTCAGCACTGCGCTGGGAGGGTCAGCCTGGATTTTTGTGCTCAAGTCTCTGGAGTGGGACTTGAACCCACGATCTTCTGACTCAGAGGCGAGAGAGAGAGAGAGCGCTGCCCACTGGGCCACGGCCGACACCAGGTTGCTCGGGGCCGCAGGCGGCCTCAGAGCAAAGGCCGGCAGCGGCAGCCACGTGCGCGTAACTCACGCACCATCCCACCCGAGTTGGTCGGGCAGCATCATGGTTCCATTATACATAAGAGGCAAACATGTGCCTCGGTGCAGACCTGCGCTGCACGAGCAGGTTACTCATTGCAGTCTGAAGGTTGCTCGTTATCAGGCAATGTCAGATGTCTGTGGTTCGGCTGATTTGCCAGACACCCAGTCAAAGATTTGCCCCAGATCTTTAAAAGGAAATCGGTGGTTTCCCCAACCTTTCGAATTATTCAGAGACTGTGGATGAAGTTGCTCAATAATTGACTCACTGGCAGCTAACAGGAAACAGAGGAGCACGGAGAGAGACTGAGTGCAGGCAGGACATTAAATGTCAAACATCAACAACAACCTGCCTTTATATAGTGCCTTTACCGTAGTAAAACGTCCCAAGGCGCTTATTCACTAGAGTTTAGAAGAATGAGAGGGGATCTCATTGAAACGTATAAAATTCTGACAGGGCTAGACCGACTGGATGCAGGGAGGATGTTTCCCCTGGCTGGGGGGTCTAGAACGAGGGGTCACAGTCTCAGGATACGGGCTAGGACATCTAGGACTGAGATGAGGAGAAATGTCTTCACTCAGAGGGTGGTGAACCTGTGGAATTCTCTACCACAGAGGACTGTGGAGGCCAAGTCACTGAATATATTTAAGAAGGAGATAGATAGATTTCTAGACACAAAAGGCATCAAGGGGTATGGGGAGAGAGCAGGGAATATGGTATTGAGATAGAGGATCAGCCATGATCATATTGAATGGCGGAGCAGGCTCGAGGGGCCGAATGGCCGACTCCTGCTCCTATTTTTCGATGTTTCTAAGGCGCTTCACAGGAGCGATTATCAAACAAAATTTGACACCGAGCCACATATGAGATATTAGGGCAGGGCTTGGTCAGAGAGGTCGGTTTTAAGGGGCGTCTTAAAGGAGGAGAAGAGAGGAGGAGAGGTTGAGGGAGGGAATTCCAGAGCTCAGGGCCCAGGAAGCCATAGGTACGGCCGCCAATGGTGGGGGATGCGCCGGGAAAGGGGGCGATCAGGTCGGGAAAAGGGGGGGCGATCAGGTCGGGAAAAGGGGCAATCGGGTCAGTAAAGGGGGCGATCAGGTCGGGAGGTCAATGCGGCCGGGGGTCGGGACGGGATACAGTGGAAGCGATGCGGTGGGAAGTGGAGGCAGCCAGCAGCAGATCACGTGATTCTCTTCCCCAGAGAGCCGTGCAGGCTGGGTCATTGAATATATTTAAGGTAGGAGATAGACAGATTTTTGAACGATAAGGGAGTCGAGGGTTATGGGGAGCAGGCAGGGAAGTGGAGTTGAGGCCAAGATCAGATCAGCCATGATCTTATTGAATGGCGGAGCAGGCTCGAGGGGCCGAGTGACCTCCTCCTGCTCCTACATCTTATGTTCTTTGAATGCGAGGGCAGGAGGGGGCCACTCCTGCTCCTCCCAGCTCCACACTCAGGTCAAGAACTTATCTTGTTGGTTGTGGCCTACTCCAGCTCCTATGAGGCCGCAGGAAGGCCCGGTTGAGGTACTCTGGGAAGACGCCAGGTGGAAGAGGAAAATAGGCTCGGGAGTTTGCTCCCCCCCCTCCCCAACAGGAAACTTAGGACTTGTGTGCGTTTAAGCTCTTAAGTCTTGTTCGTTACTCCCTTAACAATGACCGCAGTCTGAGGAGCGAAAACACTGATCCTAACAATTCAGAATTTGGATTTAATGATTTGCCGCATTAAAAAGCTGAAGAAAAAAAAATGTTTCAGTGTTTTTTTTATAAGTATTAACTGGGTGACTCGATTTGTCCATTAGAATAGCGACAGCTTCAAAGACCAGCATGATTTTGCCTCATTTCCCCCCCCCCCCAGCACTCACACACACACACACAATTTCTGCACAGGACCTAGAATGGTCGACCTGATGGTTTGTGTTGTGCCCCTGTTTTGAGGGGGCACTTTTTCAGACACTTGTAACATTAATTAACCAAGTTTCCCCCCCCCCCGCCTCATAATTTGAATGGGGAGAGAGCGGGAAAGTGGTGTTGAGGCCAAGATTGGATTAGCCATGATCTTTTTTGGCTATTAAGGGAATCAAGGGATATGGAGATACGGCAGGAAAGTGGAGATGAGGTAGAAGATCAGCCATGATCTTGTTGAATGGCGGAGCAGGCTCGAGGGGTCGATTGGCCGACTCCTGCTCCTGTTTCTTATGTTCTTATGAATCTGTTTATGTTATAAATGCTATTTTAGGGGGGCAGAAAAGATTTCCGAGACTGGTTCCAGGGATGAGGGACTTCAGTGACGTGGATAGGCTGGAGAAGCTGGGGTTGTTCTCCTTGGGAGCAGAGAAGGTTGAGAGGAGATTTCGATGGAGGTGTTCAAAATCATGAGGGGTCTGGACAGAGTCGATAGAGAGAAACTGTTCCCATTGGCGGAAGGGTCGAGAACCAGAGGACACGGATTTAAGGCGACTGGCAGAAGAACCAAAGGCGACGTGAGGAAGAACTTTTTAACGCAGCGAGTGGTTAGGATCCGGAACGCAGACGATCCGGTCATTTATCGCGTCGCTGTTCGTGGGAAGCTTGCTGTGCGCAAATTGGCTGCCGCGTTTCCCACATTCCAACAGCGACCGCACTTCAAAAAAAAGTGCTTCATCGGCTGCAAAGCGCTTTGGGACGTCCTGAGGTGGTGAAAGGCACGGTAGAAATGCAAGTTCTTGCTTGCTTGACTCCCCACGTGCAACACCGCACGAGATTAACTGGTAATATTGTGAAAACCTGTCGTATGTATGCACTTCCTATCTGTCACATTTGACGTGTTCGTCACACTTCAGATATCGTGCCTCCTCGAAACACAAATCGCTGCTTCCACTGACCAAAGGTGGCCCAGCTCAGTTTAAAGTTCTTCCACCTGATTGGTTGATGTGCACCTTTCCAGTGATTTGAATTTATTAATTGTAATTCGGTCAGGTGCAAATTTCTTCAGAAAGAAAGAACTCGCGTTTCTACGGCGCCGCTCGCGATCAGCAGGACGTCCCGAAGCGCTTTACAGCCAATGAAGTGCTTTTGAAGGGCTGGATTTTCAATGACCCGTGGAGTCGGGTTTGGAGGCGTGTGGGGGGGGGGTTAAAGTTGCGGATTCGGGGGTCCCGACCCCATCCCGACTCCATCCCGCCTCCACGCAATTTTGACAAAATCGGTCGCGGGGTTCCCAACTCCGTCCCGCCTCCAAGAGGCGGGAGAGGCCATTAAAGCCCTAAATTGGCTCTGTAATGCCATTTTGAAACGTTTTAGCTAGGTTAACCCTTTTCTGACGTGAAGTACGCCTGATGTGAAACACGCCAGTGAAACCTGGCGGGAGCACAAGTGGATAGCCAATAGTGAGCCCTCTCTCTCCATATTTTGCATCCAGGTCCTCTCACAGCAAAGGCCAGGCAACCTCTGAGACCAGGCAGCCTGCAATGATGACATCATCAGAGGCGACTTTCCCACTGAAACCACTAATTGGTTCATGGGCTCCCACATGCTGGAACTCAATTGCCCAATTAAGTGAAAATTGCATCATTCATCCACATTAATCTGGAGTCGGGGGGACAACACGAAATGCGGGTAACACGACCCCAACCCGACCCCAAGACAAAATCCAGCCCGAAGTATGTTGAAGCTTATTAGAAGGGATGATAAGGATGGAGAAAATCGCCGAGAGGGTGGGGCAAGGTTGCGGAAGCACTTGTGAACAACAAGATGGCTGCCTTCCGTTAACTTGAGCTCATCCAAAGCTCTGCTGCCCCGTGTCCTAACTCGCACTGAGTCCCGCTCACCCGTCACCACCCCCCTCCCCCCGTGCTCGCCGACCCGCATTGGCTCCCCCTCCAGCAACTCCTCGATTTTAAAATTCTCATCTTCGTCTTCAAATCACTCCACGGCCTCCTCGCCCCCCCACCCCCCCCTTTCCCTATTTCTGCAACCTCCTCCAACCCTCCAAGAACTCTGTGTTCCTCCAATTCTGGTCATTTGTCGATCCCCCCTCCCCCCCACTAACATCATTCGCCCCACCATTGGCGACCGCGCCTTCGACTGCCTGGGCCCCAAGCTCTGGAATTCCCTCCCTAAACCTCTCCGCCTCTCTCTCTCTCCTCCTTAAAAACCTACCGCTATGACCAACCCTCTGCTAATGTCTCAATCTGTGGCTCGGTGTCAGGTTTGTCTCTGAGTACACTCCTATGAAGCGCCTTGGGACGTCTTATAGGCGCGAAATAAATGCAAATTGTTGTTAAATTTAATACCCCTGGGAGATGGGGAGCCAGTGAAGGTCATACACCGGCATAACTGAGAAACAGGGCCTATAGAACAGAGAGGTTGGATCCTTATTGAGAAACTGGAGCAGATTTTGGTTTCTCTTACGAAATCCAGATTAATCGGCCCTTTACGTACATTAGTATTTACAGCACAGAAACAGGCCATTCGGCCCAACTGGTCCGTGCCGGTGTTTATGCTCCACACCAGCCTCCTCCCACCCCTCCTCATCCTTAATGCATCTGTGCTATTCGCTTCAACTACTCCATTGTGGTAGCGATTTCCACATTCTCACCACTCTCTGGGCAAAGTAGTTTCTCCTGAATTCCCTCTTGGATTTATTTGTAAAAAGGTAAAGAAAGATTTGCATTTCTATAGCGCCTTTCACGACCTCAGGACGTCCCAAAGCGCTTCACAGCCAATGAAGTACTTTTTGAAGTGTAGTCGCTGTTGTAATGTGGGAAACGCGGCAGCCAATTTGCGCACAGCAAGCTCCCACAAACAGCAATGTGATAATGACCGGATCATCTGTTTAGTGATGTAGATTGAGGGATAAATATTGGCCCCAGAACTCCCCCCCTGCTCTTCTTCGAAATAGTGGCCGTGGGATCTTTTACCTCCACCCAAGAGAGCAGACGGGGCCTCGATTTAGCGTCTCAACTGAAAGACGGCACCTCTGACAGTGCGGCACTCCCTCAGTACTGCACTGGGAGTGTCAGCCTGGATTTTTTTTGTGCTCAAGTCTCTGGAGTGGGGACTTGAACCCCCGCCCTTCTGACTCAGATGAGAGCGCTGCCCACTGAGCCACGGCCGACACTCTTATATTCATTGCCCCATGTTTTGTATCACCACACATCAGGAAACATGTTCTCACGCATGTAGCCTGAGAAGAGCTACGTGAGCAGACTTTTTGGAGTTTCGGGTCTGTTAATTCCCTGTGGCAAAAATCACATGCAGATTTCAGTTGTCGTCGTTTCATGAAAAGATTCCAAGATAATTTCTCACCGAAAGGTCACATCGGTATCATTTCCTTTGAGAGGCGTTGATGTGCTGGAATTGAAAGTGAGAGAGTGAGAGAGAGCGAGAGACCAGTACGCAAATGGGCAGGGTGTTTGGAGGGAGGGGTTCACGAGGGCTGTATGTGGCAATCAGAGTACGTGGAACACAGGAACGGAACACGGAGGAGGCCATTCAGCCCCTTGAGCCTGTACCGCCATTCAATCAGATCCTGGCTGATCTGCACATCAACAACGCTGACCCGCCTTACCTCATATCCCTTGATACACAGAATTTCATAGAGCGTACAGCACAGAAACAGGCTATTCTATCCAACTGGTCCATGCCAGTGTTTATGCTCCACACCAGCCTCCTCCCACCCCCTCTTCATCTCACCCTATCAGCATATCCTTCTATTCCTTTCTCCCTCATGTGTTTATCCAGCTTCCCCTTAAATGTATCGATACTATTCGCCTCAACCACTCCCTGTGGGAGCGAGTTCCACATTCTCACCACTCTCTGGGTGAAGAAGTTTCTCCTGAATTCCCCATTGGATTTATTAGTGACTATCTTATATTGATGGCCCCTAGTTCTGGTCTCCCCCACAAGCGGAAACATCTTCTCTACGTCTGCCCTGTCGAACACCTTCATCATTTTAAAGACCTCTATCAGGTCATCCCCTCAGCCTCCTCTATTCTAGAGAAAAGAGCCCCGGCCTGTTCAATCCTTCCCTGATAAGTATATCCTCTCAGCTCTGTCATCGTTCTTGTAAATCATCTACTTATTTTGTTCCAGGGGTCCTACATGACCTATTATCAGAGCCATGACTGTACGCTGACTGAGTCAGCGGAAATTTTGTTATTTATTACGAGATGTTCTGGGAAGTTTAGTGACTTTGCGGATCATTAGGCTGGGGCTGGCCAAAATATTAGTAATTATAAGGGACATTATTTCAAAATTAGCAGCAAATACGGAAGACATTCAACGGCATTACCATCGCCGAATCCCCCACCATCAACATCCTGGGGGGTCACCATTGACCAGAAACTTAACTGGACCAGCCACATAAATACTGTGGCAACAAGAGCAGGTCAGAGGCTGGGTATTCTGCGGCGAGTGTCTCACCTCCTGACTCCCCAAAGCATTTCCACCATCTACAAGGCACAAGTCAGGAGTGTGATGGAATACTCTCCACTTGCCTGGATGAGTGCAGCTCCAACAACACTCAAGAAGCTCGACACCATCCAGGACAAAGCAGCCCGCTTGATTGGCACCCCATCCACCACCTTAAACATTCACTCCCTCCACCACCGGCGCACCGTGGCTGCAGTGTGTACCATCTACAAGATGCACTGCAGCAACTCACCAAGGCTTCTTCGGCAGCACCTCCCAAACCCGCGACCTCTTCCACTGAGAAGGACAAGGGCAGCAGGCGCATGGGAACACCACCACCTCCAAGTTCCCCTCCAAGTCACACTCCATCCTGACTCGGAAATATATCGGCCGTTCCTTCATCGTCGCTGGGTCAAACTCCTGGAACTCCCTCCCTAACAGCACTGTGGGAGCACCTTCACCACACGGACTGCAGCGGTTCAAGGCGGCTCACCACCACCTGCTCAAGGGGTGAGTAGGGATGGGCAATAAACGCTGGCCTTGCCAGCGACGCCCAGAAACTAATTTTAAAAAAGTACGAAGAGGCAGCACTATTTTACCCAAAGGATAATAACCATGCAGAATAAATGACCCGGGAAGCTTTTGCAGTAGACGGCCTTCAGCAGGCAACTGGGTGTGTTCCTGGAATGAGAAGGGGTTGAGGAATATGGTGGAAGGTTTGGCTTCGATTAACCAAAATCCTGCTAAATTTGGCAATGTTCCTCGTCACTGGAAATTGTTTCCCTCATCAATCATTGGGCCCTTCATTACGCGGGCTTGTACAGAGAGGTAGGCACAGAAATTTGGGCGGACCCATTTTTGGGTGCGTGGGGGACGCTGGGTACATTCCCCGTGGTTAGAATGGTGAGGCCCGAGGCTCCCCAGATATTGGGCCCTGGGCCTCGTCGGATTGGACCCGCTGTGGCAGCAGATCCCCCTCAGGTAAGTGCGTCTGGGGGTCGGGTCGGATATCGGAGGGGGGGGACCAGGTAATGCGGAGTTGGGGGGTGGAACGGTGATCTGAGAATCGGTTTGGGGCGACGAAGGAAAGCGGGGTCAGGGATTGCGATCTGGGTTGTGGATTGGGATGAGGTCATGGCTCGGATCAGGGTTGGGTGGGGGGGTCAGGGTCAGCGTCGGAGATCGCGGGGCTGGGGATCATGGGGGTGGGGGGGTGTCAGTCCGAGAGTGGTGGCGAGGGTTGGGGTGGTCGGGAGCATCAGGGAGGGTCGTGGGGTGAGGGGGTGTGTCAGGACCAGTGATCTGTCCTCGAACAGAATCCAGTGATGATTCATCAGGATGATAGCCAAGGTGAAGAGATTTGGTTGTGATGAGAAACTGGAAAAGCTTGGGTTCTGTCCCCTAGAGATGAAAAGGTTAAGGGGTGATCTGATTATTAGAGAACAACTCTTTCCTGTAGCAGGGGAATCTTCTCGAGGGCAATTAGGGATGGGCAATAAATGCTGGCCTTGCCAGTGACGCCCACATCCCTTAAACGAATATAAAAAAAAATTCGAGAACAAAGACATACTGGTGTTCCACAAGGATCAGCGCTGGGACCACTGCTGTTCACAATTTACATTAACGATTTAGACTTAGGAATCTAAAACACAATTTCTAAATTTGCGGATGACACCAAATTGGGGGGGGGTAGTCAATACTGAGGAGGACTGCAACAAATTACAGGAGGACATTAATAAACTTGCAGAATGGGCAAATAATTGGCAAATGAAGTTCAACACAGATAAATGTGAGGTATTACATTTTGGTAGGAAGAATAGGGAGGCCACTTATTACTTGGAGGGTGCGAGTCTAGGTGGGGTAGAGGAACAAAGGGATCTCGGAGTACAAATACACAAATCACTAAAAGTTGGGACACAGGTTAGCAAGGCCATAAAAAAAAGCAAACCAAGCACTAGGGTTTATTTCTCGAGGGATAGAATTGAAAAGTAGGGAAGTTATGCTAAACCTGTATCGAACCTTGGTTGGACCACACTTGGAGTACTGCGTACAGTTCTGGTCGCCATATTATAAAAAGGATATAGAGGCACTGGAGAGGGTGCAGAGAAGATTTACAAGGATGATAGCAGAAATGTGAGGGTATACATATCAGGAAAGGACGAACAGGCTGGGTCTCTTTTCTCTTGAAAAAAGGCCGAGGGATGACCTAATAGAGGTCTTTAAAATTATGAAAAATTTTGATAGAGTGGATACAGAGAGAATGTTTCCACTTGTGGGGAAGAGCATAACTAGAGGCCATCAATATAAGATAGTCACCAAAAAATCCAATAGGGAATTCAGAAGAAACTTCTTTACCCAGAGAGTGGTGAGAATGTGGAACTCGCTACCACAGGGAGTGGTTGAGGCGAATGGTATCGATGCATTTAAGGGGAGGCTGGACAAACATATGAGGGAGAAGGGAATAGAGGGTTATGCTGATAGATTTAGATGAGGAAAGACGGGAGGAGGCTCGAGTGGAGCATAAACGCCGGTATGGACTGGTTGGGCCGAATGGCCTGTTTCTGTGCTGTATATCCGATGTAATCCTATGTAACATACTCTAACAGTTTGAATTAGGCCAGTTAAACATTCTTCACATGAAGAGTTGTTAGAATATGCCATGTATTGGCTCAAAAGGTAAGGTACACATGCATTGTTCTCTATCTATATATGCTTTGTCGAGTCTGTATTTCTTTACTTCACCTGAGGAAGGGGCGATCGATAGCTCCGAAAGCTTGTGATTTCAAATAAAACTGTTGGACTATAACCTGGTGTTGTGCGACCTCTCAATTTTGTCCACCCCAGTCCAACACCGGCATCTCCGCATCTTGGCTCAAAAGGCCATAGGTACAGAGTCAGTTGAGGTATTTCGATGGTAATTGACTGGTAAATCACTGGTTAGGCCTCAGCTGGAGAATTGTGTCCAATTCTGGGCACCACACACTTTAGGAAGGATGTCAAGGCCTTGGAGAGGGTGCGGAGGAGATTGACCAGAATGGTACCAGGGGACGAGGGACTTCAGTTACGGGGAGAGACTAGAGAAGCTGGATTGTTAAAAAGTTAAGGAGAGATTTAATCGTGTTGTTCAAAATGAGGGGTTTTGATCGAGTAAATAAGGAGAAATTGTTTCCACTGGCAGGAGGGTCGGTAACCAGAGGATACAGATTGAAGATAATTGGCAAAAGAACCAGAGGGGAGATGAGGAGAAATATTTTTACGTTGCATATTGTTGTGATCTGGAATGCGCTGCCTGAAATCATGATGGAAGCAGATTCAACAGTAAATTTCAAAAGGGAATTGGATAAATACTTGAAAAGGAAAAAAAAAATTGCAGGGCTGTGGGGAAAGAGCAGGTGAGTGGGACTGATTGGATCGCTCTTTCAAAGAACCGGCACAGGCACGATGGGCTGAATGGCCTCCTTCTGTGCTGTGTCAGTCTATGGTTATAAAGGTTTGGGAAGCAAGAGCATTAGGCCATTCAGGACTGAGATGAGAAGAAATTTCTTCACACAGAGGGTGGCGAATCTTTGGAATTCTCTACCCCAGAGGGTTGTGGAGGCTCAGTCATTGAGTATATTCAAGACAGAAGTCGATAGATTTCTGACTAGTAAGGGCATCAAGGGATATGGCGATAGGGCCGGTGAATGGAGTTGAGGCAGAAGATCAGCCATGATCTCACAGCGCCAGGGACCCGGGTTCGAATCGGCCTCGGGTGACTGTCTGTGTGGAGTTTGCACATTCTCCCCGTGTCTGCGTGGGTTTCCTCCGGGTGCTCCGGTTTCCTCCCACAGTCCAAAAATATGCGGGTTAGGTTGATTTGGCTATGATAAATTGACCCTTAGTGTTAGGGGGGGATTAAATATGTGGGGTTATGGGGATAGGATGGGATATGTTAGGGGGAATTAAATACGTGGGGTTACGGGGGTAGGGTGGGATATGTGTACTGTGGGGATTAAAGCAGGGATAGGGTACTGGATTTGAATGATCAGCCATGATCGTATTGAATGGTGGAGCAGGCTCGACGGGCCGAATGGCCTACTCCTGCTCCTAGATTCTATGTTTCTATGTTTCTATGAATGGCGGAGCAGGCTCGAAGGGCCGAATGGCCGACTCCTGCTCCTATTTCTTATGTACTTATTGTGGAGAAGAGACAGGAATTTGAGGAAAAAGGTTGAAAACATGGCGGAGTGGGTAGAATGGGCTGAGTGACCAACCCATGCTCCTATCTACCAGTCCCTCTGGGATCGCACCCAGCAACAAGGATACATTTCAAAATAATCATTTACTTAAAAAATTGAGCCCTTATTTAGTCACCTTCGAAAGAAGAGAGAGACACCAGGGTCAACATCAATATTTTATTTCACAGTACCCATGTTAAGGAACGTTACTAAAGTTACATCTTATTAAACACATATAAATTAAAGCAAAGCTACAGCTACAGCGGGCCTCACGTGAAAGAAAGGAAGGATAAAAAGAAAAGAACGTAGGACACAGGGCTTCAAACTCATGCCGGGTCAGAGAACCAGACCCTTTGTTGGTCTTCGACGGGGCGTCATGGGGACGGAATGAGTCAGAATCCATTTTTGATCGAATGGGATCTCTCGCTTTTTAAACAGTTCGTCGGGAATCACATTCTGGGACTCTGTCCCTATTTCTGACATAAAACTTGTCCGTGAATGAGCAGTTCAAACCGTTGATGGACGTTCCTTAAACTAATACGGGGAGAGTGGAAGGAGGCTGGTTGGGGGGGTCTCACAGAACCACACGGCAGGTTCAAACTTTGTGCTATTTGATCTCATCGGTCCAGAATAGCGACTCTACCTTAACAGCGTCGTGCAACGTCGCTTTGAGGGCGTTTTAGTGTCGCCGCCTCCTGCCACACTGGATCGAGGTGATCTGCAAACGTGGCTTAAAATAACCAGAGAGAACAGGGTCACACCTGGTGGGCGGAGAACACACAGAAGCGCGCAATAACAAAGGGACCCACTGCCTCTGTCGCTTCTTTGGTCACCGAGCCCCACAAAAAGGCCAGGCAGCACGCTGATGTTACAGGGATGTCGCAGCGGGCCGGAGTTCCCAGCCAGGAGCCTCTCTCAACGGGAGCACTGCTTCCAAAATGGGACTACAACACTGCAGCACTGACCGCACTCCCACTGCGTGAGACCCCCTCACTGAGTTTACTGTTACTGTTCCGTCTCTTGCTCCACACAGGGGTTTCAAGCGATCGCGGATATTTAAAAGGGCATTTGATCCTAGTGGGATGATATTTGTTGTGCTTTTTGTTTTGTTCATAGCATGGTGCGGGCTTTTACCCTTTAAATCTCGCATTCCCCCTCTTTCCTCCCTAACCCCTTAATACTCTTACTGCCCAAGTCATACAGCGATGCCGCACAGGAGGAGGCCATTCGGCCCATCCTGCCGGCGCCGGCTCTTTGAAAGAGCTCTCCAATTAGTCCCCACTCTCCCCCCCTGCTCTTTCCCCACAGCCCTGCAAGTTTTTCCCTTTAAGTGTTTTTCCAATTCCCTTTTGAAAGTTACTATTGAATCTGCTCCCACCGCCCTTTCAGGCAGCGCGTTCCAGATCACCACAACTCGCTGCGTTAAAAGATTTCTCCTCATTCCATCTCTGGTTCTTTTGCCAATTATTTTAAATCTGTGTTCTTGAATTTTCATGACGTTCTCTTTGCATTTCTGGGTGAGCAGCACAATTCCGAGACATAAATCCCCCAGCTTGAAGTTGAAAGGAATTCCGATTTTTGCAATGATAAACGGGATGACAATTGTATTCCCTCGAGTGTAGAAGCTTAAGGGGTGATCTAATTGAGGTGCTTAAGATGATTAAAGGAGTTAGAAACATAGAAACATAGAAGATAGGAGCAGGAGTAGGCCATTCGGCCCCTCGAGCCTGCTCCGCCATTCAATGCGATCATGGCTGATCATCCAAATTTAGTACCCTGTCCCTGCTTTCTCCCCATATCCCTTGATCCCCTTAGCCTCAAGAAATATATCTAACTCCTTCTTGAATATATTTAATCAATTGGACTCAACTGCCTTCTGTGGTAGAGAATTCCACAGGTTCACCACTCTCTGAGTGAAGAAATTCCTCCTCATCTCAGTCCTAAATGGCTTACCCCTTATCCTTAGACTGTGACCCCT
Organism: Squalus acanthias; assembly: GCA_030390025.1. Lineage (NCBI taxonomy): Eukaryota > Metazoa > Chordata > Chondrichthyes > Squaliformes > Squalidae > Squalus > Squalus acanthias. The sequence continues at coordinate 12,939,342 of CM059451.1, read as the reverse complement.
GGTTCTGGACTCCCCAGCCATCGGGAACATCCTTCCTGCATCTAGTCTGTCTAGTCCTGTTAGAATTTTATAAGTTTCAATGAGATCCCCTCTCATTCTTCTAAACTCTAGCGAATACAAGCCCAATCGACCCAATCTCTCTTCATATGTCATTCTTGCCATCCCAGGTATCAGTCTGGGAGTTGATTGGGTAGATCGAGAGAAACTATTTCCTCTGGTGGGGGGGGGAGTCCAGAACAAGGAGACACAACCTTAAAATTAGAGCCAGGCCGTTCAGGGGGTGATGTCAGGAAGCACTTCTTCACACAAAGGGTTAGTGGAAATCTGGAACTCTCTCCCCCAAAAAGCTGTTGAGGCTGGGGGGTCAACTGAAAATTTCCAAACTGAGATTGCTAGATTTTTGTTGGGTAAGGGTTGACCTGAATCTGTCATTCATGAAAGAAAGACTTATGAAATAATACTGAGTGGCCTGCGGGTGGCGCTGTCCAGGGAGAGTATAAATACTCGGGCATGGGCCCAGCTTGCTTAGGACATTCCTCAACAGGAACTAGTGAAGGACACAACTAGATCTCCATGTTGTAAAACAGTTGATTAAAGCTTTGTTTAACGCTCAGACCAAGTTCTTACGTCAAGGGTATTAAGAGATACGAACCAAGGCGGGTAAACGGAGTTAAGGTACAGATCAGCTGTGATCTCATTGAATGTCGGAACAGGCTCGAGGGGCTGAATGGCCTGCTCTTGTTCCGATGTTCTGAGGACGAGATGTCACTTTGAACCTTGTCTAATTTCCTCTAGGTTAAAAGTCCTTTTTCTCTCTGCTAGCTGCAGAGCTCCGAAGAAAAATGATTTGGAGTCACCTCAACTCCTTTCCCAGTCGGCGTGGGTCTACAGTCGAACACTGGCCAAAAGGTAACATCATCAGACACATGGTTTGACACGAGACAGACACTGAATTATCAAGCTCACTCAGCGAGCGAAAAAATGAAACTGGAAATATGTAACACAAACGGAAGCGCGGGTATGACCCGTTCGGTCCCGGCAGGCCAGACTGAGCACAGGGCGAGTGACTCGGGATCACATTGGTCGGCTCAGAAGTGCTGTTGGCTCAGTGTCTGAGATTTTTTATACGAACTGCGGCAAGTGGCCAGCGAATCGTGCCGGGCACCGTGAGTGAGGAAGTTGGTAGGAATTAACCCACCGGGGCAAACCGCTTACCCTGGTAATGGTCATTTCCGCAGCAGCCAACCAGAAGTGGGGGCAGCAAGATTTTTGGGAGGGTGGTGGTGGTGGGGAGGAACGAGGGGGAGGGAGAAGGGCAATTAATATATCTAGCGGTCGGTCAACTCAAGGCCCCGAACACACCGCAAAGTCATCAATGCCTCTCTTCCACACAATGCTTTTTTTTTCTCCCTACTCCTTCACTCCTGTTTCTCTCGCTCTCCTTCACTCCTGTTTCTCGCTCTCCTTCACTCCCGTTTCTCTCACTCTCCTTCACTCCTGTTTCTCTGGCTCTCCTTCACTCCCGATTCTCTCGCTCTCCTTCACTCCCGTTTCTCTCGCTCTCCTTCACTCCTGTTTCTCGCTCTCTCCTTCACTCCTGTTTCTCTCGCTCTCCTTCACTCCTGTTTCTCGCTCTCTCCTTCACTCCTGTTTCTCTCACTCTCCTTCACTCCTGTTTCTCGCTCTCCTTCACTCCCGTTTCTCTCACTCTCCTTCACTCCCGTTTCTCTCACTCTCCTTCACTCCCGATTCTCTCGCGCTCCTTCACTCCTGTTTCTCGCTCTCTCCTTCACTCCCGTTTCTCTCACTCTCCTTCACTCCCGATTCTCTCGCTCTCCTTCACTCCCGTTTCTCTCGCTCTCCTTCACTCCTGTTTCTCGCTCTCTCCTTCACTCCTGTTTCTCTCGCTCTCCTTCACTCCCGTTTCTCTCGCTCTCCTTCACTCCCGTTTCTCTCTCTCTTTCACTCCCAATTCTCCCTTCGCCTTCATTACCATTTCTCCTTTTTTTTAGCTTATTAAAATCCATTCTTTCCTCCTTCTCTTCAGTCTCTCTTGTTCCTCAGCCATCTGATTCGCTCTATACATTTATTGGCATTATTAGCTGCCAAGTATTCTACCACATGACCAAAGGGATGAGGTCAGCCAGATATTGACCCCTAGAATTGGGGGTGGGGGGATTAGTACACCCACTTAACAGTGGCTATTAGCACTGTATATATATATATATATATGAATATATATTATAATATTAAAAAGTTTAGATGGATTTGATACTATTTACAAAAGAAATTATTACAGTTTTATAATTTACTGTTCTGGCCCCAGATCTTAGTGATAAAAAGTGAAAGGCTTTTTGGATATTAGACGGACTGTGCCAAGCACGGTTCAGAAAGCTTTCAACGTGATCAGTCATTGATCGTAGGACTATTGCACAATGCCTTTCAATACAGACCGAGCGAAGGGTTTCAGAGCTCCAGCGTGTCTGAAATGTCCACCATAATCTTGATGAAAATCGTGTCGTCCTTGATGTAACGGTGCATCTCGTTCTCCAGCACGGTCTGGGTCACGAAAAGCGGGCAGCCGGACGCGACGTTCATTTCCGTCTGGGGCCTCCTGAAACTGCTACTGTTGGGGTCCGGTTTGAACGTGTCCGACACGTGCATCTTGGACGGCCCCTGGTCCAGTAAGGTGAGCGTCACCTTCTGCTTGAAAGGCCAGGGCAGCAGAGGGTCGTACTCGCCCCGCATCACCACAAAGAACAGCGACAGGTGGGTCCCCTTGCCCATGCCGTCCCCGTTGAGGTAGACCCGGGCGCACATCTTGTAGCCGAAGGAGCTGGTGTAGAACGGCTGGCTGTAGAGCGACAGCGTCTTCCCGGACACCTGCCTCCCGCTTCCGCCGCGCGTAGTCCCGGATCTTCCAGATCAGTTTCCCGTTGTAGCTCGCCGTCTCCAGCAGCTGGAAGCGCAGGTCGATCTCGGCCAGTCGGACCTCGTGGACACTCAGCATGTTGTCGTGTTGGCCGACTTGATGCTCGACCGACGCTGAAACCAAAAAAAGAAACAGGAGGATTCGTCATTTCCCGTAGCCTCGCTGTTTTAAAACTCAAAAAAACAACGGGGGTCGTCGAGCTGGTTTAAAATCCAAAGCTTATCACATCACCTAATCAACCTCTTTTGCTTTTCTACTCTGTCCAGCTGGTCAGCCAGTGGCTCAGTGGGCAGGACTCTCGCCCACATCACAACAGTGACTCCACTTCAAAAATACTTCATTGGCTGTAAAGCGCTTTGGGATGTCCGGTGGTTGTGAAAGGCGTTATAGAAATTCATCTGCTTTTCTATTCTTTCCAGGTGGTCAGCCAGTGGTTCAGTGGGCAACACTCTTTCTCTCTCTCCTGAGTCAGAAGGTTGTGGGTTCAAGTCCCACTCCAGAGACTTGAGCACATAAAGCTAGGCTGACACTCGCAGTGCAGTGCTGAGGGAGCGCTGCACTGGTCGGAGGTGCCGTCTTTCGGGTGAGACGTTAAACCGAGGCCCCGTCTGCTTCTTTCCAAAAGATGTGAATGAGACAGAAGGTAGATTGTAGCAGATGGACAGAGAGGGGGATAAAAATAAAGGTCTCCACCGCAATCCTTGCGGGATTCATAATTGCCTTTGAGACGTGTGATGGGACCTCCATCAAAGAAGGTCTACCATCTGTTGGTGGCCACCCTTGCTTGTGAAAAAGTATCTCGCCTCTGCTCAACCTCGCTCCGAAAGGCGAGACTGAAATTGGACCAATCCTTAATCTTGCTTCACGCAGCATCGGAATTCTTCAAAACAAATGAGTATTAACACCCCACACCTCTGTAGTGAATCCTGATTGGCCAAAACTCTGAACAATTTACAAACCGATTCCTGGCATCCTTGGAACTATTCCCCTGTTTTAAACGCTATTTGAATATTCTGTTTGAAACCCACTTGAACCCATGTGTTTTGCAGGCAACGCATCACTCTGCAGCCCCCAGCTCTGTAATCCGTTAAAGAAAGAAAGGCATTTATACAGCATCTTTCACACCCTTAGGATGTCCCAAAGAGCTTTACATCCTTTCTGAACTATGTCTACAATGGAGCATAGAATAGATTGAGCGCAGAATGTGCAATGGGTCATAGAGTCATAACGGCACAGAAGGAGGCCATTCGGCCCATCGAGTCCGTGCCAGCTCTCTGTAGAGCAATCCAGTCAGTCCCATTCCCCCGCTCTATCCCCGTAACCCTGCAAGTTTATTTCCCTCAAGTGCCTATCCAGTCTCCCCTTGAAAACACTGAGTGTCTCCGCTTCCACCACTTCCGTCGGCAGCGAGTTCCAGGTCCTCACCACTCGCTGTGTCAAAAAGTTTTTCCTCACATTCCCCCCTGTATCTCTTGCCCAAAACCTTAAATCTGTGTCCCCTAGTCCTTGTACCCTCAACTAGTGGGAACAGCCTTTCCCCGTCTAGCCTATCCAAACCCGTCATAATCTTGTACACCTCTATCAAATCACCCCTCAACCTCCTTTGCTCTAATGAAAACAAATCCAGCTTCTCCAACCTATCCTTGTAGCTAAGATCCCCCATCCCCGGAACCATTCTGGTAAATCTCCTCTGCACCCTCTCAAGGGCCTTCACATCCTTCCCAAAGTGTGGTGACCAGAACTGGACGCAATACTCCAGTTGTGGCCTAACCAGCACTTTATAAAGGTTCAGCATAACTTCTCTACTTTTGTACTCAATATCTCTTTTATGAAACCCAAGATCCCATATGCTTTGCTAACCACTCTTCTTCAACAAAACATGAACTGCGTGAAACAGTGAAAGGAATGCAACGTAACTCACCTACAACTCCTGCTAACCCAAGTGTCCACAAATCAAATTTTTCATACTTCTCCTTTGACGCTTAATTGTTTGTCACTTAAACTCCATCGCACTCACCTGGGCCACTGTTGCCCCGATAGAGGCATGGCGTGCTTTGGCCATTTTCTAGCGATGATACTCTGCTGGCCACGTTCTCTGAGCTATATTTTACGAACAGGATGTCTCGCTTTAGATTATCCTCCAGCTTGCGTCTCTCCAACAGCTCACGTTCAACCTGATACAGCTTATCGGTGTGCACAGCCAGTGTTTTCTGCAACAGAAAATAGATTTTGCCACTGTTTAGTTGTCACATGACAGTGGTGGCGGTTGGGTTGGACATGTGCTACCGGGACGGTAACAGTAAATATGATTGGGTAAGCTGGCTCCATGGACAAGTTTTCTGCATGGAACTGTCCTGTGATTGGTTGAGTTTTCTGTATGGACTTGACCTGTGATTGGTTGAGTTTGCTCTGGGGCACTGACCTGTGATTGGTTAAATTTGCTGTGTTTATATAACTGACCTGTGGTTGGTTGAGTTTGCAGCGAGTAACTGACCTGTGATTGGTTGAGTGTGCAGTGTGTGTGTAACTGACCTGTGATTGGTTGAGTTTGGTGTGTGTGTGTGTGTGTGTGTGTGTGTGTGTGTGTAACTGACCTGTGATTGGTTGAGTTTGCAGCGAGTAACTGACCTGTGATTGGTTGAGTTCTCTGTATGGAATTGACCTGTGATTGGTTGAGTTTGTTCTGTGGAACTGATCTGTGATTGGTTGCGTTTGCAGAGCGTAATTGACCTGTGATTGGTTGAGTTCGCAGTGTGTAACTGTCCTGTGATTGGTTGAGTTTGCTCTGTGTACCTGGCCTGTGATTGGTTGAATTTGCGGTGTGGAATTGCTAAAGTTTTCTCAGAGAAGCTGATCCACAATTGGCCAAGGTGTCCTTGTGAAAGTGACTTGTGATTGGTCGATTTTACTGCGTGAACTTGACCCGTGATAGGTGGAATTGAATTTTTTGCTGCCTGCATATAACTGACCTGTGATTGGTTCAGTTTTATGTCACTTCTGTTGACTGATTGGCTTGTTAACGACATTGCCTTCTCCATTTGCTGAAACTGACTGGACAACATTTGTAAAGCGGTCATCTTCTCCTTCACCTCGCTCTCAAGTTCTGAGACCTGGGGATAAAAAACAAAAAAAACACTTTTTAAGAAGGTTTCCAATCCAGAGAAGATTGTCAAGACATTTTTACAAGGTTAATTCGTACCTATTAATAGCTGCATTGACCTCAACACCCTCTTTCCCAGAATGGTGCTGCACCAAAGACCGATACCGATGGAGGGGTTTGGGGGATGAAGTAATGAATTTAGACACAGCTTGGTTTTGTTGGTTCAGTTTGGAGTGGGAAAGACAGCTTGGTGCAGAACCTGAACTCTGAACTGTGCTTCGACCCAAATTGAGCAAATTAGAGTTTTTGCGTTGGGCATATCTTTTTCAAATGAAATCAGCAAATCTTAAGTTGCATTTCCCCAAAGTTGAACGTCACAGTCTGAATTTTAGTTTCACTCTCCCCGCTTGCTTCATTTTCGCCCTTTATTATCGGCAGTTCTTCATCTCGCTGCTTTCTTTCAACCTACTCCCAAATTCCTAAATCTGGGAATGAAAGAGCTTGGGGGAGGAGGGATGGTTGGGTCCTGGGAATGGAGCAAAGGGGCAGGAGCCTGTGGATGGAGCAGGATGGTGAGGGCCTGGGAGTTATCTAACTGAAAGAAAATGTCTCTGAACCTTTTACTGCACCAAAGCTTGCTGCACCAGCATTTGCTCAGTATGCAAATATCTCAATTTCGTTGTAAAAAGACCAAAGGTGACAGGTCATGCACAGTGTGCATTCCTCAGATATACATCTCGCTGACACAGACACTCTCTGAGCTCGGTCTAACATCGAATGCCAATGCTCCCTCGTGGATCTACAAGAATTGACAGCCCAATGGACTCGCACCAAGTCCCGTTCATCCATCTTGAGCACTAAGGGAATCAAGGGAATTGGGGATCTCTCTCCCCCTCTCTCTCTCTCAGTCTCTCTATCTCTCCCCTCTCTCTCTCTCTCTCCGTCTCTCTCTCTCTCCCCTCTCTCTCTCTTCATCTCTCTCTCTCTCTCCCCCTCTCTCTCTCTCCGTCTCTCTCTCTCTCCCCTCTCTCTCTCTCTCCGTTTCTCTCTCTCTCCCCTCTCTCTCTCTATATATATCTCCCCCTCTCTCTCTCTCTCCTCTCTCTCTCTCCCCTCTCTCTCTATATATATATCTCCCCTCTCTCTATATATATATATCTCCCCTCTCTCTCTCCTCTCTCTCTCCCTCTCCCCCCTCTCTCTCTCTTCCCCTCTCTCTCTCTCCCCCTCTCTCTCTCTTCCATCTCTCTCTCCCCCTCTCTCTCTCCCCCTCTCTCGCTCCCTCCTCTCTCTCTCCCTGCTCTGTCTCTCTCCCCCTTTCTCTCTCTCTCTCTCTTCTCCCTTTCTCCCCTCTCCCTCATTCCCCCTCCCCCTCTCTCTCTCTTCCATCTCTCTCTCTCTCTCCCCCCTCTCTCTCTTCTCCCTTTCTCCCCCCTCTCTCCCCCTCTCTCTCTTCCATCTCTCTCTCTCTCCCCTCTCTCTCTCTCCCCCTCTCTCTCTCTCTCCCCTCTCCCCCTCTCTCTCTCGCTTCCATCTCTCTCCCACTCTCTCTCTTCCATCTCTCTCCCCCTCTCTCTCTTCCATCTCTCTCCCCCTCTCTCTCTTCCTCTCTCTCCTCTCTCCTCTCTCTTCCCCTCTCTCCTCTCTCCCCTCTCCCCCTCTCTCTCCCCCCTCTCTCTCTCCCCCTCTCTCCCTCTCCCCCTCTCTCCCTCTCTCTCTCTCCCCCCCTCTCTCTCTTCCCCTCTCTCCTCTCTCCCCTCTCCCCCTCTCTCTCCCCCCCTCTCTCTCTCTCCCCCTCTCTCTCTCTCCCCCTCTCTCCCTCTCCCCCTCTCTCCCTCCCCCCCCTCTCTCTCTCCCCCTCTCTCCCTCTCCCCCTCTCTCCCTCCCCCTCTCTCCCTCCCCCTCTCGTCTTACGGAAGACAAACAGGATTCACATGCAGAGTACCAACTTATACGATATAAATTTCCCACGAAAATTCTGGACTGCCTGCGCTGGCATCCAGCCCCCAGAGTTGCAGCTGAGGGTGCAGGGGCAGTCAGGAACGCTGTCGACTACATCAGGACGCAGCCCAGTTGGCCTGAGTTCCTCCTGCATAGATTGGGAGGCTCCATCCCAGTGTCTAAACCAGAAACAACACCGCACAACCCTCGCAGTCCGGATCCATTACCTTTTCCTCCAGTGCCTTGTTTTTTAACAACACCGGCAGCAAGAGTTGATGGGCAGACTGGATTTCGTGTTCCTTAGTTCGTTGACTTGTTCCCTGTTTGTTGAAAGAATAAAACATTTTAACGGCGTCACTGATTAGCAAGCCTCACTCAGCCTATGTTATAGAGCTGGACAGTGTGGGATTTGGGGTTGGGGTTTGAAGTACATTATCTAAGAACATAAGAATCAGGAGCAGGAGGAGGCGATACAGCCCCTCGAGCCTGCTCCGCCATTCAATAAGATCGTGGCTGATCTTCTACCTCAACTCCACTTTCCTGCACTATCTCCATATCCCTTGATTCCCTTAGAGTCCAAAAATCTATCGATCTCAGTCTTGAATATACTCAACGACTGAGCCTCCACAGCCCTCTGGGGTAGAGAATTCCAAAGATTCACCACCCTCTGAGTGAAGAAATTCCTCCTCATCTCAGTCCTAAATGGCCGACCCCTTATCCTGAGACTGTGACCCCCCGAGTTCTAGACTCTCCAGCCAGGGGGAAACAGCCTCTCAGCATCGACCTTGTCAAGCCCCTCTACGAATTTTATACATTTTGATGAGATCGCCTCTCATTCTTCTAACCTCCAGAGGATATAGGCCCATTCTACTCAATCTCTCCTCATCGGACAGTCCTCTCATCCCTCATCTGGGCACCATGCTGCACTCCTGGCCCATGGACCATTTATAACGACCACTTCAGCGATTTTTTTTTTGTAGCAGGTTCCTCAAAGCTATTATCCTTTGGGTGACGGCTCGCTCCTAAATTCCCAGTTTTTGTTTTAAACTTGTGTCCCTTGTCTACCTCACCCTTCCCCAATCCCCACTGTGAGCAGGTTGCCTGGGTCTGTTTTGCCAGCTCACTTCATAATGCTGACCACTTCGATTAGGCCACCTCAACATCTCCAACCTTCCCAACTAGGACAAGCCCAACTTGCTTCACCTTTTCTCTCAACCTACATTCTTCAAGCGTGCAAACTTCACATTATTTTTTTGAGAGCGCAGAGTTACGTAAAATTACACAGAATATATGGCACAGAAACAGGCCCAACTGGTCCGTGCTGGTGTTTATACTCCACACGAGTCTCCTCCCATTCCATCTCCCTCATCTCAGCCTTTCAGCCTATCTTTCTATTCCCTTTTCTCTCATGTACTCGTCTAGTTTCCTTTTGAAAGCATCTGTGCTATTTGCCTCAACCACTTCCTGTGGTAGCGAGTTCCACGTTTTTTTAAATTATTCGTTCACGGGATGTGGGCGTCGTTGGTAAAGCCAGCATTTGTTCACAGAATCACAGAATCCCCACAATGCAGATAGAGGCCGTTTCGGCCCATCGAGCCTGCACCGACACATATCCCACCCTATCCCCGTAACCCCACGTATTTAATCCCCCTAACACTAAGGGTCAATTTATCATAGCCAAATCAACCTAACCTGCACATCTTTGGACTGTGGGAGGAAACCGGAGCACCCGGAGGAAACCCACGCAGACACGGGGAGAATGTGCAAACTCCACACAGACAGTCACCCGTTGCCCATCCCCTAATTGCCCTCGAGAAGGTGGTAGTGAGCCGCCTTCTTGAACCGCTGCAGTCCGTGTGGTGAAGGTGCTCCCGCAGTGCTGTTAGGGAACGAGTTCCAGGATTTTGACCCAGCGAAGATGAAGGAACGGCCGATATATTTCCAAGTCAGGATGGTGTGTGACTTGGAGGGGAACTTGGAGGTGGTGGTGTTCCCATGCGCCTGCTGCCCTTGTCCTTCTGGGTGGTAGAGGTCACGGGTTTGGGAGGTGCTGCCAAAGAAGCCTTGGCGAGTTGCTGCAGTGCATCTTGTAGATGGTACACACTGCAGACACGGTGCGCCGGTGGTGGAGGGAGTGAATGTTTAAGGTGGTGGATGGGGTGCCAATCAAGCAGGCTGCTTTGTCCTGGATGGTGTCGAGCTTCTTGAGTGTTGTTGGAGCTGCACTCACCCAGGCAAGTGGAGAGTATTCCATCACACTCCTGACTTGTGCCTTGTAGATGGTGGAAAGGCTTTGGGGAGTCAGGAGGTGAGACACTCAGTGCAGAATACCCAGCCTCTGACCTGCTCTTGTTGCCACAGTATTCCAACTACTCTCTGAGTAAAGAGATTTCTCCTCATCTCCCTATTGGATTTATTAGTAACTATCTTGTATTTATGGCTCCTGGTTTTAGTTTTTCTCCCACAAGTGGAAACATTCTCTCCACACCTACCCTGCCAAATCCATTCATAAATTGGGAATGAATCGGTGGCCCTACACATCTTCACAACCTCAATCTCACTTGCTGACATGTTTTGACCCTGGAATGTGCACTCTCCTTGAAAGTGCTTCCATAGATGCTAAAACTGCAACATCTCTGAACCTTGGAACACTCTGCCATGTGACCTTTAAGCTGAAAATTTGAGAAGAACGACTTACTTTAACTCAACTTAGAGAAACATGCAAGGTGAAGATGGCAGACAATCTTGGGGGCCTTGTGGGGAGTCCAGAACAAAGGGGTATAACCTAAAGAACAGAGCTCGGCCGTTCAGGGGCCGTGACGTCAGGAAGCACTTCTTCACACAAAGGGTGGTGGAAATCTGGAACTCTCTCTCCCAAAAAAGCTGTTGAGGCTGGGGGTCCATTGAAAATTTCACAACTGAGATTGAAAGATTTTTGTTAGGCAAGAGTGTTAAGGGTTACAAACCAAGGCGGGTAAATGGAGTTAAGATACAGATCAGCCGTGATCTAATAATAACATAAGACATAGGAGCAGGAGTCGGCCATATGGCCCTTCGAGCCTGCTCCGCCATTCAATAAGATTATGGCTGATCTTCTACCTCATCTCCACTTTCCCGCCCGATCCCCATATCCCTTGATTCCCTTAATATTCAAAAATCTATTGATCTCTGTCTTGAATATACTCAACGACTGAGCCTCCACAGCCCTCTGGGGTAGAGAATTCCAAAGATTCACCACCCTCTGAGTGAAGAAATTTCTCCTCATCTCAGTCCTAAATGGCCGACACCCTTATTCTGAGACTGTGACCCCTCGTTCTAGACTCCCCAGCCAGGGGAAACATCCTCCCTGCATCTACCCTGTCAAACCCTGTAAGAATTTTGTATATTTCAATGAGATCACCTCCCATTCTTCTAAACTCTAGAGAATATAGGCCTAGTCTACTCAATCTCTCCTCATAGGACAATCCCCTCATCCCAGGAACCAGTCTGGTGAACCTTTGTTGCACTCCCTCTATGGCAAGTATATCCTTCCTTAGGTAAGGAGACCAAAACTGTACACAATACTCCAGGTGTGGTCTCACCAGGGCCCTATATAATTGCAGTAAGACGTCTTTACTCTTATACTCAAATCCTCTTGTAATAAAGGCCAACATACCATTTGCTTTCCTAATTGCTTGCTGTACCTGCATGTTAACTTTCAGTGATTCGTGTACAAGGACACCCAGGTCCCTCTGAACACCAACATTTCCCAATCTCTCACCATTTAAAAAATACTCTGCTTTTCTATTTTTCCTACCAAAGTGGATAACTTCACATTTCTCCACATTATATTCCATTTGCCATGTTCTTGCCCACTCACTTAGCCTGTCTGTATCCCCTTGAAGCCTCCTTGCATCCTCCTCACAACTTTCATTCCCACCTAGCTTTGTATCATCAGCAAACTTGGAAATATTACATTTGGTCCCCTCATCCAAATCATTGATGTAGATTGTGAATAGCTGAGGCCCAAGCACTGATCCTTGCGGTACCCCACTAGTTACAGCCTGCCAACCCGAAAATGACCCGTTTATTCCTACTCTCTGTGTTCAATCCTCAATCCATGTTAGTATATTACCTCCAATCCCATGAGTCCTAATTTTGTTTAATAACCTCTTGTGTGGCACCTTATCGAATGCCTTCTGAAACTCCAAATACACCACATCCACTGGTTCCCCTTATCTATTCTGCTAGTTACAACCTCAAAAAACTCTAACAGATTTGTCAAACACGATTTCCCTTTCATAAATCCGTGTTGACTCTGCCCAATCCTATTATTATTTTCTAAGTGCCCTGTTATCACGTCCTTAATAATAGATTCGAGCATTTTCCCTACTACTGATGTCAGGCTAACTGGTCTGTAGTTCTCCATTTTCTCTCTCCCTCCTTTCTTAAATAGTGGGGTTACATTTGCTCCACCCAAACTGATTCTACTTCTTGATTTTCGGAGCTAAGATCCTTTCTCTCTAATGTCTTTACCTCTTCCTTTATTATCACGGCTACCCCTCCTCCTTTTCCATTTTGCCTATCCCTTCTAAAAGTTATGTATCCTGGAATATTTAGTTCCCAACCTTGGCCACTTTGCAACCACGTCTCCGTTATGGCTATTAGATCAAACCTGTTCATTTCTATCTGCGCTATTAATTCATCTATTTTGTTGCGAATGCTTCACACATTCAGATATAGTGCCTTTAGCTTTGACTTATTTCTCTTTTTCCCTGATGTCACTTTAGTCACTGATGCCTTATTAACTTTGTTACTCTCTCTGTCCCTTCCTGCTTATTTTTACCCAAAACTCTACTCTGCTCTAGAGCCTTGACATTTCTCTCGCTGCTTTTAAATTTACTCTTTCCTGAATCCTCTCGCACCCCCCTTCATTAGTTTAAAGCCCTGTCTACTGCCCTAGTTATTCGGTTCGCCAGGACACTGGTCCCAGCCCGGTTTAAGTGGAGCCCGTCCCAACGGAACAGCTCCCTCTTTCCCCAGTACTGGTGCCAGTGCCCCATGAACCGAAACCCCCTTCCTCCCACACCACTCTTTGAGCCACACATTTAAACCTCTAATCTGTTTGTCCCTATGCCAATTTGCGTGTAGTTGAATGGCGGAACAGGCTCGAGGGGGTGAATGGCCTCCTCCTGTTCCGATATTCAAAGCACAGGACCCCAGTGCAATTCAGCAAAAAAAAAGACAGCCTCGTGAAAAAGAAAACTATGATGAGAAAATAAGTTTGTGTCTCAGGCACTGAAGAACATCCTTTAAGTCAGACGGTTGAAGTCTCTGAGCGAGGGGAAATCCCTGCAGAAATGTCAATAACTATAATGTGTGATATGCTCAAAGTTAAAATTGAAACTGAAAAATGAAAAAGAGTTGTAAGAATTTCCACAAATTTGCAGTTTTTACTTGGCTCGGAGCGACAGGTTGAGTCAAAACCCGTGTAAAAAAGGAACCTTCGTAAGTCTTCGGAAGGAATATGCGTCCTGCTGCAATAGCACACGAAAGAAAGAACTTGCATTTCTATGGCGCCTTTCACCACCTCAGGACGTTCCAAAGTGCTTTACAGCCAATGGAATACTTTTGCGGTGTAGTCATTGTGGGGGCCGTGTGGTCCCTTTAATGGGCTGTGCGGCCCAATCAAATTTCCACGCATGCGCATTTTTTCCATTTAAAAGCCAAAAGCCAGTCTTCAGCCAATTCGATTCACTCCACGTGATACCAAGAAACAGCTGAGCGCACTGGATACAGCAAAGGCTGCGGGCCCCGACAACATCCCGGCTATCGTGCTGAAGACTTGTGCTCCAGAACTAGCCGCGCCTCTAGCCAAGCTGCTCCAGTACAGCTACAACACTGGTATCTACCCAACAATGTGGAAAACTGCCCAGGTATGTCCTGTCCACAAAAAGCAGGACAAATCCAATCCGGTCAATTACCGCATCATCAACCTACTCTCAATCATCAGCAAAGTGATGGAAGGTGTCGTCGATAGTGTTATCAAGCGGCACTTACTCACCAATTACCTGCTCACCAATGCCCAGTTTGGGTTCCGCCAGGACCACTCGGCTCCAGACCTCATTACACCCTTGGTCCAAACATGGACAAAAGAGCTGCATTCCAGAGGTGAAGTGAGAGTGACTGCCCTTGACATCAAGGCAGCATTTGACCGAGTGCGGCATCAAGGAGCCCGAGTAAAATTGAAGTCAATGGGAATCGGGGGAAATCTCTCCACTGGCTGGAGTCATACCTAGCACAAAGGAAGATGGTTGTGGTGGTTGAAGGTCAATCATCACAGCCCCAGGACATCGCTGCAGGAGTTCCCCAGGGCAATGTCCTAGGCCCAACCATCTTCAGCTGCTTCAATGACCTTCCCTCCATCATAAGGTCAGAAGTGGTGATGTTCGCTGATGATTGCACAGTGTTCAGTTTCATTCGCAACTCCTCAGATAATGAAGCAGTCCATGCCCGAACGCAGCAAGACCTAGATGACATTCAGGCTTGGGTTGATAAGTGGCAAGTAACATTCGCAGCACACAAGTGCCAGGCAATGACTATCTCCAACAAGCGAGAGTCTAACCACCGCCCCTTGACATTCAACGGCATTACCATCGCCGAATCCCCCACCATCAACATCCTGGGGGGGTCACCATTGACCAGAAACTTAACTGGACCAGCCACATAAATACTGTGGCAACAAGAGCAGGTCAGAGGCTGGGTATTCTGCAGTGAATGTCTCACCTCCTGACTCCCCAAAGCCTTTCCACCATCAACAAGGCACAAGTCAGGAGTGTGATGGAATACTCTCCACTTGCCTGGATGAGTGCAGCTCCAACAACACTCAAGAAGCTCGACACCATCCAGGACAAAGCAGCCCGCTTGATTGGCACCCCATCCACCACCTTAAACATTCACTCCCTCCACCACCGGCGCACCGTGGTTGCAGTGTGTACCATCTACAAGATGCACTGCAGCAACTCGCCAAGGCTTCTTCGGCAGCACCTCCCAAACCCACGACCTCTTCCACCTAGAAGGACAAGGGCAGCAGGCGCATGGGAACACCACCATCTCCAAGTTTCCCTCCAAGTCTCACACCATCCTGACTTGGAAATATATCGTCCGTTCCTTCATCGTCACTGGGTCAAAATCCTGGAACTCCCTCCCTAACAGCACTGTGGGAGCACCTTCACCACACGGACTGCAGCGGTTCAAGAAGGCGGCTCACCACCACCTTCTCAAGGGCAACTAGGGATGGGCAATAAATGCCGGCCTTGCCAGTGATGCCCACATTCCAGGTACGAATAATAACAAAAATGTTATGTATGCTCATGAGGGTAGTGTTCATGGCAAAAGCTTCTTAACATCTAAACGGCACTGTTTTTTGAGAGAGTGTGTAGGAGTTATTATTAATGAAAGTAATCTGATCTCAGGTTTCAAATAACCGTAAATCATCTGCCTTGCTGTCAAGGTGTACGACGTCACCTCACGCCCCTCGATCAGATGAACTTCTTGTACTGACGCCTACCTGTTAGGTTCCACAGCTTGTTTTCTTTCTAAAAGGAAACCATTTAGTCAATATTGTGACCCAGCTCCCCTCAAGAACGTCAACGTTCTAACTGGCTCCCCAAGCCCAAGCGAACGTCCTACCTCAGCTCGGTGAACTCGTGCCCCGCAGTTTTTCGGACATGTTATCAGCGAAGATGGACACTCGCTGCTTTCGTGCGTCTAAAACAAAGATTAAATGAAGCCATTAATAAAGGGACTCTCACTTCAACCGATTCTACACTTGATAAAACGAACAGCGATCGAAGTGATGAACCACTAAAAATCCAGAGATAGAAAAGGTAAAGAGATGAGGAGAAATGTCTTCACTCGGAGGGTGGTGAATCTTTGGAATTCTCTACCCCAGAGGGCTGTGGAGGCTCAGTCTTTGAGTATATTCAAGACAGAGATCGATAGATTTTTGGATTCTAGGGGAATCAAGGGATATGGGGATCGGGCAGGAAAGTGGAGTTGAGGTAGAAGATCAGTCATGATCTTACTGAATGGCGGAGCAGGCTCTAAGGGCCGGATGGCCTACTCCTGCTCTTATTTCTTATGTTCTTATGGCTGCTTGTACCCACAGAGAGGCTGGTACCCAGCATATCCCCAGTTACTTTTTCCCCCCAATTTTCCTTCCCTTGTCTCCTGAAGGTGTTGGTTCTTGTTGGCGGAATTCTTCACCGATGTTGACAACCTTGCAGTATTAAATCCAAGGGGAAAGACTGGCTGATTTTTCCCCTCCCTAAACAAGGGTACTAAGTCTAACTTAAACATTCACTCCCTCCACCACCGGCGCACCGTGGCTGCAGTGTGTACCATCTACGAGATGCACTGCAGCAACTCGCCAAGGCTACTTCGGCAGCACCTCCCAAACCCGCGACCTCCTCCACCTAGAAGGACAAGGGGCAGCAGGCACATGGGGAACACCGCCACCTCCAAGTTCCCCTCCAAGTCACACACCATCCTGACTTAGAAATATATCGGCCGATCCTTCATCGTCGCTGGGTCAAAATCCTGGAGCTCCCTCCCTAAAAGCACTGTGGGAGCACCTTCACCACACGGACTGCAGCGGTTCAAGAAGGCGGCTCAGCACCACCTTCTCAAGGGGCAATTGGGGATGGGCAATAAATGCTGGCCTTGCCAGTGACGCCCACATCCCAGGAACGAATAATAAAAAAAAGTTATGTTTGCCCATGAGGGTAGTATTAATGACAAAAACTTCTTAACATCTAAACGGCACTGTTTTTTGAGAGTGTGTAGGAGTTATTATTAATGAAAGTAATCTGATCTCAGGTTTCAAATAACCGTAAATCATCTGCCTTGTGTCAAGGTGTACGACGTCACCTCACGCCCCTCGATCAGATGAACTTCTTGTACTGACGCCTACCTGTTGGGTTCCACAGCTTGTTTTCTTTCTCAAAAAAATATTTAGTCTCTATTGTGACCCAGCTCCCCTCAAGAGCGTCAATGTTCTAACTGGCTCCCCAAACCCTACGCGAACCTCCCACCTCTTCACTCAGAGGGTGGTGAATCTTTGGAATTCTCTGCCCCAGAGGGCTGTGGAGGCTCAGTCGTTGAGTATATTCAAGGCTGAGATGATAGATTTTTGGACTCTAGGGGAATCGAGGGATATGGGGATCGGGCGGGAAAGTGGAGTTGAGGTTGAAGATCAGCCAAGATCAACTGCTTATAGTTTTGGTCCCCTTATTTAAGCAGGGATATATTTGCATTGGAGGCAGTTCAGAGAAGTTTCACGAGGTTGATTCCTGGGATGAAAGGGTTGTCTTATGAGGAAAGGTTGAGCAGGTTGGGCCTATACTCATTGGAGTTTAGAAGAATGAGTGGTGAACTTATTCAAGCATATATGATTCTGAGGGGGCTTGACAGGGTAGTTGTTTCCCCTCGTGGGGGAATCTAGAACGAGGGGGCATAGTTTCAGGATAAGGGGTCGCCCATTTAAGACGGAGATGAGGAGGAATTTCTTCTCTCAGAGGGTCGTGAATCTTTGGAATTCTCTTCCCCAGAGAGCTGAGGAGGCGGAGTCATTGAATATATTCAAGGCGGAGATAGGCAGATATTTGAGCTACAGGGGGAGTCGAGGGTTGTGGGGAACAGGCAGGAAAGTGGAGTTGAGGCCAAGATCAGATCAGTCATGATCTTATTGAATGGCGGAGCAGGCTCGAGGGGCCGAATGGCCCACTCCTGCTCCTACATCTTATGGCTGCTTGTAACCACAGAGAGGCTGGTACCCAGCATATCCCCAGTTACTTTTTCCCTCCAATTTTCCTTCCCTTGTCTTCTGAAGGTGTGGGTCCTTGTCGGCAGAATTCTCCACCGATGCTGACAACCTTATAGTATCAAATCCAAGGGGAAAGAATGGCTGATTTCTACCCTCCCTAGACAAGGGTACTAAGTCTAACTATAATGCCCTACTGTTAACACTAAATGAGGATCATTAACTCAGCACAGACCAGCAATCAAACTTGAGAACTTCCTAGTCTGCGTGTCTTGGTACCCCACCAAGTGCAGTCTTTATCCACTCAGCCAATGGTGGAAACTGAAAAGGTTATCATTAATTAATTAGGCAGACTAAAATGGGCTTTTTTGGAGTCCTTATACCATGTATATCATTCGTCTCACAATGCATTGTCGTCATTACAGCACAACTCAATGTGAATGGGCAACTAGTGTCCTTCACCCCAGTCAGACAACATATACACTCAAATATAGCCGTGGCTCAGTGGGCAGCACTCTCTCGCCACTGAGTCAGAAGGTTGTGGGTTCAAGCCCCGCTCCAGACACTTGAGCACAAAATCTGGGCTGAAACTCCCAGTGCAGTGCTGAACTATTGGAACAGGAAAAAGTAAGAAAGTGCATTTGTATAGCGCCTTTCACGACCGCAGGATATCCCAAAAGCGCTTCACAGCCAATGAAGTACTTTTGAAGTGTAGTCGCTGTTGTAATGTAAGAAACGCAGCAGCCAAATCGTGCACAGCAAGCTCCCACAAACAGCAATGTGATGATGACCAGATCATCTGCTTTTAGTGATGTTGGTTGAGGGATAAATATTGGCCCCAGGACACCGGGGAGAACTCCCCCCTGCTCTTCTTCAAAATAGTGCCCGTGGGATCTTTTACATCCACCTGAGAGGGCAGACGGGGCCTCGGTTTAACATCTCTCAGACAGCACCTCCGACAGTGCGGCGCTCCCTCAGCACTGCACTGCAGTGTCAGCCTAGATTATGAGCTCAAGTCTCTGGAGTGGGACTTGAACCCACGACCTTCAGACTCAGATGTTGCCCACTGAGCCAAGGCTGACACTAAAATCCTAAATCCACTCTGGTGTTATGTGATGATAATAAAATAGAGTGCTTAAAACCAGAAGTGAATTGACATTAGAATTATTAATGAGGAAGGTTATTGTTTCAGAAGACTGGATGTTGGAATGCAGTGTAGCTCTGTACCTTCAGGTCAGCTAAGGTTGTCTCTTTTTGGCAATATTTACACTTCACTTCTCGGTGTTTACACTTGCAGATTAAATGGTCACTCAGGTCTCGTCGCAGAACAAGCTCAGAACAACTAGCGCGTGAGCACTGGACTTGCTGGAAGGGACAAGTGTTCAAATGGGCCTAGAAAGAAAACAAAGCAAAAGATGCAGTGAACACCCGATAATGGGAGGAATTCACTTTGAACCCAACCAATCTGACCCAAACCCAACCCAACCAATCTGACCCAAACCCAACCCAACCAATCTGACCCAAACCCAACCCAACCAATCTGACCCAAACCCAACCCAACCAATCTGACCCAAACCCAACCCAACCAATCTGACCCAAACCCAACCCAACCAATCTGACCCAAACCCAACCCAACCAATCTGACCCAAACCCAACCCAACCAATCTGACCCAAACCCAACCCAACCAATCTGACCCAAACCCAACCCAACCCAACTGACCCAAACCCAACCCAACCAAACTGAACCCAACCCAACCAATCTGACCCAAACCCAACCCAACCAATCTGACCCAAACCCAACCCAACCAAACTGAACCCAACCCAACCAATCTGACCCAAACCCAACCCAACCAATCTGAACCCAACCCAACCAATCTGAACCCAACCCAACCAAACTGACCCAAACCCAACCCAACCAATCTGAACCCAACCCAACCAAACTGACCCAAACCAACCAATCTGACCCAAACCCAACCCAACCAAACTGACCCAAACCCAACCCTGCCAATCTGACCCAAACCCAACCCAACCCAACTGACCCAAACCCAACCCAACCAATCTGACCCAAACCCAACCCAACCAATCTGACCCAAACCCAACCCAACCAATCTGACCCAAACCCAACCCAACCAAACTGAACCCAACCCAACCAATCTGACCCAAACCCAACCCAACCAATCTGAACCCAACCCAACCAAACTGACCCAAACCCAACCCAACCAATCTGAACCCAACCCAACCAAACTGACCCAAACCCAACCCAACCAATCTGAACCCAACCCAACCAAACTGACCCAAACCAACCAATCTGACCCAAACCCAACCCAACCCAACTGACCCAAACCCAACCCAACCAATCTGACCCAAACCCAACCCAACCAATCTGACCCAAACCCAACCCAACCAATCTGACCCAAACCCAACCAATCTGACCCAAACCCAACCCAACCAATCTGACCCAAACCCAACCCAACCAATCTGACCCAAACCCAACCCAACCAAACTGACCCAAACCCAACCCAACCAATCTGACCCAAACCCAACCCAACCAATCTGACCCAAACCCAACCCAACCAATCTGACCCAAACCCAACCCAACCAATCTGACCCAAACCCAACCCAACCAAACTGACCCAAACCCAACCCAACCCAACTGACCCAAACCCAACCCAACCAATCTGAACCCAACCCAACCAATCTGACCCAAACCCAACCCAACCAAACTGACCCAAACCCAACCCAACCAAACTGACCCAAACCCAACCCAACCAATCTGACCCAAACCCAACCAAACCAATCTGACCCAAACCCAACCCAACCAATCTGACCCAAACCCAACCCAACCCAACTGACCCAAACCCAACCCAACCAATCTGAACCCAACCCAACCAATCTGACCCAAACCCAACCCAACCAATCTGAACCCAACCCAACCAATCTGACCCAAACCCAACCCAACCAATCTGACCCAAACCCAACCCAACCAAACTTACCCAAACCCAACCCAACCAATCTGACCCAAACCCAACCCAGCCAATCTGACCCAAACCCAACCAAACCAATCTGACCCAAACCCAACCAAACCAATCTGACCCAAACCCAACCCAACCAAACTGACCCAAACCCAACCCAACCAATCTGAACCCAACCCAACCAAACTGACCCAAACACAACCCAACCAAACTGACCCAAACACAACCAATCTCAATGGTACTAAACTCAAACCCAACCCAGCCAAACTGAACCAAACCCAACCAATCTCAAGGAAACCAAATCCAATGCAAGGAACTGACCCAGACACAAGACAAATGGCTAGTAGGAAATTACAAGGCAACTTAATCAGTTTTAATTAATTCAAAAACTTTCAGGACAATGGCAGAAGCATCATTTATTATTTGATGGGAGCAGTTGTTCATTTAACTTTTTACCCTTGAGTCAGGCCTATGCAATGCAATAAAATTTAATGACATAGGTTTTCAAAAAGAGTTTTTCTGCAATATCTTTTACCTTGGAGAAGGAGTGGTGCAAATATACCCCAGTGCTCTCTGCAAAGATGCTTCTGCAAGCTGTGAAAAAGCCACAGTACATGAAGGATGTGCTCGAGAGAGAATGTGTTAGAGGGTTTGTGAGAGAGAACGTGTTAGAGAGAGAAAGATGGTCAGACAACAACAGCTCCAGTAAAAGTCTTGGCGAGAACCAGTGTGTGTGAGAGGGAAAGAGAGAAACAGCGTGCGTGAAAAGCGTTTGAGATTGAGAGTGTTAGAAAAGATGTGTTAGCGAGAAAGTGCGTTAGAGGAGGTGATAGAAAGAGATACAGACAGACAGGAAAGAGAGGGAGAGGTTCTTCGATCAGTGCTTCATTGTGTGGGGAAGCCCTGCAAATACCGTTGCACTCCCAGAGATTCTCTGCAAATACTGACACACTCACAGGGACCTCCTGTAAATATTGTCACGCTCCCGGGGACCTCCTGTAAATATTGACACACTCATAGAGACCCTCTGCAAATATTGACACACTCCCAGAGACCCCCTATAAATATTGTCACACTCCCAGAGACCCCCTGCAAATACTGACACACCCCCGGGGACCCCCTGCAAATACTGACACACTCCCAGAGACCCCCTGTAAATACTGACCCACTCCTGGGGACCCCCTGTAAATATTGACGCACACCCAGAGACACCCTGCAAATACTGACACACTCCCGGGGACCCCCTGTTAATACTGACACACCCCCGGGGACCCCCTTTAAATACTGACACACTCCCAGGGACCCCCTGTAAATACTGACACACTCCCAGGGACCCCCTGTAAATACTGACACACTCCCGGGGACCCCTGTTAATACTGACACACTCTCGGGGACCCCTGTAAATACTGACACACTCTCGGGGACCCCCTGTAAATACTGACACACTCCCCGGGACCCCCTGTAAATACTGACACACTCCCGGGGACCCCCTGTAAATACTGACGCACTCCCGGGGACCCCCTGCAAATACTGACACACTCCCGGGGACCCCCTGTAAATACTGACACACTCCCAGGGACCCCCTGTAAATACTGACACACTCCCAGGGACCCCCTGTAAATACTGACACACTCCCGGGGACCCCCTGTAAATACTGACACACTCCCAGGGACCCCTGTAAATACTGACACACTCCCTGGGACCCCCTGTAAATACTGACACACTCCCAGGGACCCCCTGTAAATACTGACACACTCCCGGGGACCCCCTGTAAATACTGACACACTCCCAGGGACCCCCTGTAAATACTGACACACTCCCAGGGACCCCCTGTAAATACTGACACACTCCCGGGGACCCCTGTAAATACTGACACACTCCCGGGGACCCCCTGTAAATACTGACACACTCCCAGGGACCCCCTGTAAATACTGACACACTCCCTGGGCCCCCCTGTAAATACTGACACACTCCCGGGGACCTACCGTAAATACTGACACACTCCCGGGGACCCCCTGTAAATACTGACACACTCCCGGGGACCCCCTGTAAATACTGACACACTCCCGGGGTCCCCCTGTAAATACTGACACACTCCCTGGGCCCCCTGTAAATACTGACACACTCCCGGAGACCCTCTGCAAATATTGTCGCACACATAATTTCACACTAGAAAGACAAATGGGAATATTTTCCGAATGGTGGGAAACGAGGCGATGGAGGAGCGAAGTGAATGAAGTGTTTAGGTATAATAATCACTAAAAGCGAGCTCACAAAGTAATCAAAAAGGCGAATGGAATGTTGGCCTTTACCTCAAGAGGGTTGGAATACAAAAGGGAGGAAGGGATTGCTTCCATTGTACACAGAGCTTTGGTCAGACCCCACCTGGAGTAACTGGGTTCAGTTCTGGGCCCCGCACCTCAGGCAGGATATCTTGGCCTCGGAGGGGGGGGGTGCAGCGCAGATTCACCAGAAAGACACCGGAGCTTAAAGGGTTAAATTACGAGGACAGTTGGCATAAACTTGGCTTGTATTCGCTTGAGTTTCGAAGGTTGGGGAGTGATCTAATTGAGGGGTTTAAAATTATAAAGGGATTTTATGCAGTAGACACAGAGAAACTGTTTCCTCTGGTGGGGGAGCCCAGAACAAGAGGACATAATCTGAAAATTCGAGCTAAATCACTGAGGAGTGAAATCAGGAAGCACTTCTTCACACAGAGGGTAGTGGAAATCTGGAACTCTCTCCTCCAAAAATGTCTGTGGATGCTGGGGGTCAATTGAAAATTCCAAGGCCGAGATCGATAGATTTTCGTTGGGTAATTTTGTTCAATAATTGCTCCTGGGAAGCGCCTTAAGATGTTTCCACTTGCGGACGAGACCAGAACTAGGGGCCATCGATATAAGACAGTCACTGATAAATCCAAAAGGGAATTCAGGAGAAACTTCTTTCCCCAGAGAGAGTGGTGAGATAAGAACGTGGAACTCGCTACCACGGGGAGTGGTTGAGGCCAATAGCGAAGATGCATTTAAGGGGAAGCTGGATAAACACACGAGGGAGAAAGGAATAGAAGGATCTGTTGATGGGGTGAGATGAAGAGGGGGGTGGGAGGAGGCTGGTGTGGAGCAGAAACACCGGCACGGACCAGTTGGGCCGAATGGCCTGTTTCTTTGTAATACTTACTCCTGACTTTTAATTTGTGTCCTCTTGCGATTTAAATACTTCAGTGAACAATGGATTAAACCTTCGTTAAAATAGTCAACAGGCGAACCCGATCCAAACGTGCAACCGGTGAAGCCACCAGTAGTGAGCTTGACGCTCTAAATCCTTTTTGAATTCGAATTGATTCTCTGGTAATTTTAACCCATTAAACACACATTGGTCATCGCTATAAACGCAAGCCGTTTCTCACCTCCAGCGCTCCCAGGGCTACTTGCTGCTTGCAGCCCGCCTTGTTGTTCCTGCAATAAACCATCAGCCCCAGTACTTCCTTCCGGCAACAGTTGTCATTGAAAACCTGCGGAAATGACAGCGGGCATGTTTTAACGAGCACAGTGCTTTGGAAAACAAAATCCCGGTCGGCGCGCCATCTCCCACCCACCGCTCCTCCAGAGGGACCTGTAACGTATGACAAGGGGCTTTAACCGCCCCGACCCCCGACCCCAAATGACAGGGGAAAGATGAGAAGGAAACGCAGGTGAGAAAACCAACTGGTCCCGTCCCAGCGATTTAGAAGAACGAGGACAATTTTTTTTTAACGTAGCGAGTTGTTGTGATCTGGATGGAAGCAGATTCAATAGTAACTTCCGAAAGGGAATTGGAGGAATGCTTGAAGGGGAAAATTATACAGGGCTATTTGGAAAGAGCGGGGGAGTGGGACTATACCAAAGAGCCGGCACAGGCACGATGGGCTGAATGGCCTCCTTCTATGCTGTATCATCCTATGGTTTGGTTCAATGGAATGAATTGAATTATCTAAAGGGGTGCTGTTTTGTGAATCCATTTGCCTGGAGGGAGAACCATCTGGTTGGAGAGTCTAGAACCAGGGGGTCACAGTCTCAGGATAAGGGGTCGGCCATTGAGGACTGAGATGAGGAGAAACTTCTTCACTCAGAGGGTGGTGAATCTTTGGAATTCTCTACCCCAGAGGGCTGTCGTTGAGTATATTCAAGGCCGAGATCGATAGATTTTTGATCTCTAGGTGAATCAAGGGATATGGGAATAGGGCGGGAAAGTGGAGTTGAGGTCGAAGATTAGCCATGATCCTATTGAATGGCGGAGCAGGCTCGAAGGGCCGAATGGCCGACTCCTGCTCCCAATTCTTATGTTCTTATGTTGTTGATGGTCCCAGTCTTTACACTGCTGAATGTAGAATGGAGGTGCACACCAACAGATCCCAGGTCCAGTCCCTGGTATGAGTTGAGTCAACTAACCTTAGTCAGTCTGACCACAGGCATTGCTATTGGACATAGTATCCATGGGCTAGGGTGGGGGGCGGGGGAGCAAGCAATAGCCAGGGTTCCTGATCCTGATCACGGTCCAATGACCCTAACACACATGGGTGAAGGTCGGTCGGGGACAGGATCGGGCTTGGCCGTGAAGCTTCCTGCGGTCGAACAGCTTTCTCCGATGCTCCCACGTGAAGAATGGCCACTTGAGTGAGATAGTGCAGGGTGTCTGGCTTCTGTGGAACTGTATCGCAGAAGTGTTGGTGCCTTCAACAACTTGCATTTGTATAGCGCCTTTAACATAGTAAAACGTCCCAAGGCGCTTCACAGGGGCGATAATCAGACAAAAAGAGATAAGGAGATATTTGGACAGGTGACCAAAAGCTTGGTCAAAGAGGTGGGTTTTAAGGAGCGTCTTAAAGGAGGAGCAAGAGAGGCGGAGAGGTTTAGGGAGGGAATTCCAGAGCTTAGGGGCCCAGGCAGCTGAAGGCACGGCCACCAATGGTGGGACGATGAAAATCGGGGGATGCGCAAAAGACCAGAATTGGAAGAAGGCAGAGATCCCGCAGGGTTGTGGGGCTGGAGAAGGTTACAGAGATAGGGAGGGGGGCGAGGCCATGGAGGGATTTGAACACGAGGATGAGAATTTTAAATTCCAGCTCTTGCTGGTCGGGGAGCCAATGTAGGTCAGCGAGCCCAGGACAGAAAGGGGAGGAAAGGACCAAAGATTGGTTAAGTTCATTTACCTCAGTGCCATCCAGGGCCTCCTGGTCAGCTGGGCAGACCTGACCAGGGAACCTAGAAATAAAATCACAATGTGTTACGATGAACAGGAAATAAGAAGCCTCTTCCTTTCTCAAACCCAGCTGTAATAAGCAGGCGTTCCACCATTTCTCCAGGATCTATGCACCGTTTATTGTTACTGCACTCATCAGAATACAGGCTCCCTCACCTTGAACATTGCTCTCCAATATCATCTCCTCTGCTGCCAAGGCAACCTTGTCAAGAGACCTGGACACACACAGTACCAGACGGGATTGAATCAGTCATACCCGGTGTGCACTGCACATGTATAGGAACTGACTGACATGAATCTTGTCATTCATGTGGAAATGACTTATGAAATAATACTGGGTGGCCTGCTGGTGGCACTGTCCAGGGAGAGGATAAATACTCGGGCATGGGCCCAGCTTGCTCAGGACATTCTTTAACAGGAACTAGTGAAGGACACAACTAGACCTCCATGTTGAAAAACAGTTGATTAAAGCTTTGTTTAACGCTTAGACCAAGTGCCTAGTAGTTTTCTTACGTCACTGACGCTTTTGTAAAAAAAAAAATTCATTCTCGGGAAGTGTGCGTTGCTGACAAGGCCAGCATTTATTGGCTACAGTTATACAGGGCCTTGGTGAGACCACACCTGAAGTACTGTGTGCAGTTTTGGTCTCCTTACCTAAGGAAGAATATACTTGCCACAGAGGGAGTGCAGCGAAGGTTCACCAGACTGATTCCTGGGATGGCAGGACTGTCGTATGAGGAGAGATTGGGTCGGCTAGGCCTGTATTCACTAGAGTTTAGAAGAATGAGGGGGGATCTCATTGAAATGTATAAAATTCTGACAGGGCTAGACAGACCGGATGCAGGGAGGATGTTTCCCCTGGCTGGGGGGGCTCTGGAACGAGGGGTCACAGTCTCAGGATACGGGGTAGGACATTTAGGACTGAGATGAGGAGACATTTCTTCACTCAGAGGGTGGTGAACCTGTGGGATTCTCTACCACAGAAGGCTGTGGAGGCGAGGTCACTGAATATATTTAAGAAGGAGATAGATAGATCTCTAGACACAAAAGGCATCAAGGGGTATGGGGAGAGAGCGGGAATATGGTATTGAGATAGAGGATCAGCCATGATCATATTGAATGGCGGAGCAGGCTCGAAGGGCCGAATGGCCGACTCCTGCTCCTATTTTTCTCTGTTTCTATCTCCAGTTGCCCTTGAGAAGGTGGCGGTGTTGGGCCTTCTTACTGAACCGCTGCAGTCCGTGTGGTCAAGGTGTGGCTTGATACAGCTGAGCGGCTTGTTTCAAGAGGGCAGGTGAGTCACAAGTAGGCCCCAGACCTGGGTAAGGACGGCAGGTTTCCTTCCCCTAAAAGGGACGTTAGTTGAAGCAGTTGGGTTTTTACGACAATCCGACAGCTTCACGGTCGCTTTTTACCCAGACCGGCTTTTGAAAAGAAATTCCAGATTTCTTTAAATTGAATTAAAAGTTCTCAAGCTGCCACCGTGGGATTTGAGCTCGTGCTATGGATTACTAGTCCAGTAACATAACCACCACACTACTCTACCCTGATTATGCACTGACGGCTATTGTTACATAAGTTTAAATGCAGTCCATCAACAAGTTTTTTTTACAATTTCACCAGAAGTAAAGATCAGAGGAAATCTTCACCCAGTTAAACGTACCCCACTCATTGCTGCGTCTGGGATCTTGCTGTGCGCAAACTGGCTGCCGCGTTTCCCACATTACAACAGTGACTACACTTCTAGAAAAGTGCTTTGTTGGCTGCAAAATGTTGGGAGATTCTAAGGATGTGAACGGCGCTGTAGAAATAGGAATTCTTTCTTACCACGGTGCCAGGCAATGACTATCTCCAACAAGCGAGAGTCTAACCACCGCCCCTTGACATTCAACGGCATTACCATCGCCGAATCCCCCACCATCAATATCCTGGGGGTCACCATTGACCAGAAACTTAACTGGACCAGCCACATAAATACTGTGGCAACAAGAGCAGGTCAGAGGCTGGGTATTCTGTGGCGAGTGTCTCACCTCCTGACTCCCCAAAGCCTTTCCACCATCTACAAGGCACAAGTCAGGAGTGTGATGGAATACTCTCCACTTGCCTGGATGAGTGCAGCTCCAACAACACTCAAGAAGCTCGACACCATCCAGGACAAAGCAGCCCGCTTGATTGGCACCCCATCCACCACCTTAAACATTCATTCCCTCCACCACCGGCGCACCGTGGCTGCAGTGTGTACCAGCTACAAGATGCACTGCAGCAACTCGCCAAGGCTTCTTCGGCAGCACCTCCCAAACCCGCGACCTCTTCCACCTAGAAGGACAAGGGCAGCAGGCGCACGGGAACACCACCACCTCCAAGTTCCCCTCCAAGTCACACACCATCCTGACTTGGAAGTATATCGGCCGATCCTTCATCGTCGCTGGGTCAAAATCCTGGAACTCCCTCCCTAACAGCACTGTGGGAGCACCTTCACCACACGGACTGCAGCGGTTCAAGAAGGCGGCTCACCACCACCTTCTCAGCGGGCAATTAAGGGATGGGCAATAAATGCTGGCCTTGCCAGAGACGCCCAGATCCCGTGAACAAATAAAAAAAAAAGGCAGTGCATTGGGTGTTATTACCAACATCACTAAAAACAGATGATCCGGTCATTATCACATTGCTGTTTGTGGGAGCTTGCTGTGCGCAAATTGGCTGCCGCGTTTCCTACATTACAACAGTGACTCCACTTCAAACAGTACTTCATTGGCTGTAAAGCGCTTTGGGACGTCCTGAGGTCGTGAAAGGCGCTATATAAATGCAAGTCTTTTTTCACCCTACACCTTTCACCGGTTCCATTCCTCACAGCAGGCAACCTGAAGACCTGGCTGAGCCAAACTGACAAATTAGTGGCACCTTTTGCTGAACATGGGCCAGCTTTGAGCTGGGTCCACGCGCACTGGGAATTACCCACAGCCAACAGCAAGAGGAGATTTTCAATCCATCGTCCAAGGCCATTTTGGACGGGCGCCGAAGCCCTTGCGGCGATCTCCCCTCAGCCTTGAAGAGCGAGGGCGAAATGCTTGGAAGAACTGCGACGGACGGAATGGATTCCTTCTAGAGGAGCCCGCCGTACAACCTGAAGGATCAAAGCTTCCTCGCGAGCAGTGGACAACCATCGACCGCCTCAGAACCGGTCATGGTAGATGCTGCCACCTTCTCCATAAGATGGAAGATTAAAGCATCCCCATGAAACTTCTAAAATTCTGAAAGGTCTGGACAGACTAGATGCAGGAAGGATGTTCCCGATGGCGGGGGAGTCCAGAACCAGGGGTCACAGTCTAAGGATAAAGGGTAAGCCATTTAGGACAGAAATGAGGAGGAATTTCTTCACCCAGAGAGTGGTGAACCTGTGGAATTCTCTACCACAGAAGGCAGTAGAGGCCAATTCATTAAATATATTCAAGAAGGAGTTGGATATATTTCTTAAGGCTAAAGGGATCAAGGGATATGGGGAGAAAGCAGGGACAGGGCACTGAATTTGGATGATCAGCCATGATCGCATTGAATGGCGGAGCAGGCTAGAGGGGCCGAATGGCCTGTTCCTGCTCCTACCTTCTATGTTTCTATGTGACTGTGGAGCTCCTGATCAGACCCTGGAGCCCATCATCGAGCACTGCCCTCAGAGGAAATTCATAGGCAGCCTACAAGATATCCACGCTGTTACACCGGAAGCTTTGGCCTGGATATCTGACTTGGATATTGACATCTGATTTGCTTTGCTACTGCCATACGCAAGAAGAAGATGATGAATAAAGCAACTGGCCAAACCATCTGCAAAGCTCGATGGGTCCTTGTGAAGTTCCATCACCAATAGGGTTGCCAACTCTGGTTGGACATATTCCTGGAGGCTCCACCACATGACCTCCAACCGCCCCCCCCCCCCCCCCCCCACCCCCGGTCAAACAGCCTTTTCCCCATCGCCCATATTCTTATAACTAATAAGTAAAAACATTCAAAGAAAATGGAAGAAAAAAACCAAAACAGAATTTTTTTAAACGCCCCTGTGATTTTTCCCCCTGGGTTTTTGCTCGCAGTTGGTTTCCTGGAGATGAATCTTTCATTCCTGGGGACTCCAGGCCAATCCTGGAGGGCTGGCGACCTCTAGTCACCAACCAAGCATTTCCACAGGGGAATCCCTCACAGACGCACCACTCCCTCTTGCTTGCTGACTCTCCCTCCCGGTTTTTGATGTATGTTTTAGGGAGTTATTCAGGAAGCGACGTTCCAGGATCGCAAAGAAGCTGCAATCGCTTCATAAGGTGGCAAGTTCGAGAACACCGCAAGCTGCGACGGCTCCTGCATCATGCTCTCCGTCCAATCAGTTTTCCGGATTAAAATAGTACTTGAGGTCATCCAAAACTCGGCTGCCCCGTGTCCTAACTTGTTCACCCCTCACACCCCCTGTGCTCGCTGACCTACATTGGCTCCCGGTCCAGCAACACCTCGATTTTAAAATTCTCATCCATGTTTTCAAATCCCTCCGTGGCCTCGCCCCTCCCTTTCTCTGTAATCTCCTCCAGCCCCACAACCCCCCCTCCCCTGAGATATCTGCACTCCTCCAATTCTGGCCCCCTGATTGCCATCGCTCCACCATTGGCGCCGTGCTTTCAGCTACCTGGGTCCTAAGCTCTGGAATTCCCTCCCTAAACCTCTCCGCCTCTCTACCTCTCTCTCCTCCCTTAAGACAGTTCTTAAAACCTACCTCTTTGACCAGACATCGGCCCTAATATCTCCTTATGTGGCTCGGTGTCAAATTTTGTTTGATATTCGCTCCTGTGGGACTACGTTAAAGGTGCTAGATAAAGGCAAGTTGTTGTTGCTTGCAGCTTCCAATGACACAGCTACCATTTTCTGTCCGTACGAACACGCAGACTCATTCAGGACACGTTACCATGGCAATAGCAGCTTTCCCTGACTGAGACTAGGCCAGATGGCGCAGCAGAATATTTAACTTAGGTCACCGAGTCAAGGTGTTTCTTCACAGGTGTCAGAATCTGTGGAGCCTTACAGACAGGCCGACCAATCTGTAGAACTCGGGGGGCCCTAGAATACAGGTGACTAGCCTGTTGAGCTTCGGGGGAAGAGGACACCGTCAGACAGTGCGACTAACTCTTCTGTATTTGGTGTGGAGACTCACGCTGTAACACAGTGACCCCTAGCACTCACACTTCACTATCAGGATCTCAAACGTGGCCCCCATTTTAACTCCAGGCGGATTCCCCGCTCAGGCCTGAGTTAAAATTACAGTCGGGGGTCTCAGTGATGTCATCGGGCCGCAGCATGCCTATGTAAAGAAGGACCCCGTTGGCTCCGGGCGCCTGTCCTTGCTGCCTGCTCAGGAGAGCCGGTCAAAATTGCAGATATTGCAATCGTGGCGGTTTTTAGGCTCAGGGGATCAAGGGATATGGGGAGAAAGGCGCTAGATAAAGGCAGAGGGTGGTAGGTCCATGGAATATGCTGCCCCAAAAAGCTGTAGAAGCTACATCATTACATAAATTTAAAACAGAAATAGACAGTTTCCTAGAAGTAAAGGGAATTAAGGGTTACGGGGAGCGGGCAGGAATTTGGACATGAGTCTAGGTTCGGATCGGTCATGGCCCTGTGGGTAGCGCAGCGGGCCCAGGGGCCGTGTAGCCTGATCCTGCTCCTATTTCGTGTGTCCAATTCTGTTAGGTTCAGGAGATGGTTCTGTGATAGTAGATTGGCGGTTAGGATCAGATCAGCCATGATCTTATTGAATGGCGGAGCAGGCTCGAGGGGCCAATTGGCCTACTCCTGCTCCTATTTCTTATGTTCTTATGTTCTTATGTTCTAAAGCCGGGACAGGGTACTGAATTTGGATGATCAGCCATGATCACATTGAATGGCGGAGCAGGCTCGAGGGGCCGAATGGCATACTCCTGCTCCTATCTTCTATGTTTCTATGTTTTGGATGGGTAAGAGCCAGGGGCAATTTTAACTGCCCGCCCGCCAGGTTTCTGCTGAGCGAGTCGGGTTAAAATCGCCCCCCGAGAGAAAACAAAACATGGGAGTTTTGTGTCCAATTCTGGGCACCACACTTTAGGAAGGAGTTCAAGGCCTTGGAGAGGGTGCAGAGGAGATTTACTAGAATGGTGCCAGGGATGAGGGGCTTGGGGAGAGACTGGAGAAGCTGGGATTGTTCTCCTTACAGCAGAGAAGGTTAAAGGGAGATTTAATAGAGGTGTTCAAAACCATGAAGGTTTCGATGGAGTAAATAAGGAGAAACTGTTTCCAGTGGCAGGAGGGTCGGTAACCAGAGGACACAGATTGAAGATAATTGGCAAAAGAACCAGAGGGGGAGATGAGGAGAATGTTTTTTACGCAGCGAGTTGTAAAGCGCTGCCTGAAAGGGCGGTGGAAGCAGATTCAATAGTAACTTTCAAACGGGAATTGGATAAATACTTGAAAAGGATCATTTGTAGGACTATGGGGAAGGAGTAGGGGAGTGGGACTAATTGGAGAGCTCTTTCAAAGAGCCGGCACAGGCACGATGGGCCGTACGGCCTCCTTCTGTGCTGTATGATTCTAAGATTCTATGTAAAGGTTACAGCCAGCTGAATTATGAGGAGCGGAAGATGGATAAGTGGATAGAGAGAGGAGAGGAATAGGTTAATATCACCAGGCCATACTGAGCAGCCCACTGGACAGGAAAAATAAAAAAGCAAATTATTATTTAAATGAGGAGAGATTACAGAATGCAGTGGTACAGAGGGATCTGGGGGTCCTTGTACATGAATCACAAAAAGTTAGCATGCAGGTACAGCAAGTAATTAGGAAGG
The DNA here is from genome assembly GCA_030390025.1 of Squalus acanthias. Lineage (NCBI taxonomy): Eukaryota > Metazoa > Chordata > Chondrichthyes > Squaliformes > Squalidae > Squalus > Squalus acanthias. The sequence continues at coordinate 12,906,506 of CM059451.1, read as the reverse complement.
CAAATGGAGTGTTGGCCTGTATTGCAAAGGGAATGGAGTATAAAAGTCCTGCTACAACTGTACAGGGCGTTGGTGAGACCACACCCGGAGTACTGCGTACAGTTTTGGTCTCCTTATTTAAGGAAGGATATACTTGCATTGGAGGCAGTGCAGAGAAGGTTCACGAGGTTGATTCCTGAGATGAGGGGGTTGTCTTATGAGGAAAGTTGAGTAGATTGGGCCTATACTCATTGGAGTTTAGAAGAATGAGAGGGGATCTTATTGAAACATATAAGATTCTGAAAGGGCTCGACAGGGTAGATGCAGAGAGGATGTTTCCCCTCGTGGGGGAATCTAGAACTAGGGGGCATAGTCTCAGAATAAAGGGTCGCCCTTTTAAATCGGAAATGAGGAGGAATTTCTTCTCTCAGAGGGTCGTGAATCTTTGGCAGAGAGCTGTGGAGGCTGGGTCATTGAATATATTTAATGTGAGAAGTCGCACAACACCAGGTTATAGTCCAACAGCTTTATTTGAAATCACAAGCTTTCAGAGCGCTGCTCCTTCGTCAGGTGAAGTGAAGAGATGCATATAGGCACAGCATATATAGTCAGAGAACACTGCCAGATGACTACAGTTAATCTTTCTAACTGCCCTTTATCACACCTCGGCAGAGATGCGGCCGGACCTGCTGTGATTTCCAGCAAAAAAAGTTGTTTGTTTTCCATCCAGACCCCAGCATCTGCCACAATTGACCCCTTGTGACCCCACCTCATTGTCTTTGATGTAATGTTTTCCTGACTGACCTGTTTGGACACCATCCACACTTTTGATTGCCATGATTATCTCTCTGCCGAGGTGTGATAAAGGGCAGTTAGAAAGATTAACTGTAATCATCTGGCAGTGTTCTCTGACTATATATGCTGTGTCTATATGCACCTCTTCACTTCACCTGACGAAGGAGCAGCGCTCCGAAAGCTTGTGATTTCAAATAAAGCTGTTGGACTATAACCTGGTGTTGTGCGACTTCTCACATTTGTCCACCCCAGTCCAACACCGGCATCTCCGCATGTATGAATATATTTAAGGCGGCGATGGACAGATTTTTGAAAGGTAAGGGAGTCGAGGGTTATGGGGAGCGGGCAGGGAAGTGGAGTTGAGGCCAAGACCAGATCAGCCATGATCTTATTGAATGGCGGAGCAGGCTCGAGGGGCCGAATGGCCGACTCCTGCTCCTACGTCTTATGTTCTTATGCAGCTTTTGACCACATAGAAAAAGTAATAACTTGCCTTTCTACAGCGCCTTTCACATCCTCAGGATGTCCCAAAGCGCTTTACAGCCAATGCAGCGCTTTCTGAAGTGTCCTCGCTGTTGTAATGTGGGAAACGCGGCAGTCAATGTGTGCGCACAGCAAGCTCCCACGAAAGGCGATGCTTTCGGTGCGAGGCGGCACCTTGCGTCTTCTGACTGAACATCTCGGGTCTGGATTACGTCCAAATGCCGACAGCCCTGCTCACCGAAAACGCCCCCCCACCCCCCACACCTTCCCCCCTGGTTTCCCCAAACGCCACCCGGCTTACCTGAGAAGCGCGTCGAGGCAGGTCTCGCAGAACCGGTGCCCACACCCCGTCTGCCTGGCATTGCGCAGCACCCGGTGGCACCGCTCGCACTTGTACTTGTCATCGACCGGCCGAACAAACTCCTCGGCGTGGCCCCCTTCCAGCGGCTGGCTCCCGGGCACGAGGGGCCGACAGTGACTGCCAGGGGGGGACTCTTTCCAAGACTGGCAGGAGCCTGACTTTAACCTGTCTGAACCGCTTCCTGTCGCCATTAACACTTTCCACCTACACTGAAAAGAGAGAGGAGAACAGAAGTTAACGTCCTGATAGTTAAGGGCCGGAAGCAACGTTGCCTTCAAGATTCTGAAGGGGGGATTGACAAGGTAGATGCCGAGAGGTTGTTTCCCCCTGGCTGGAGAGACGAGAACTAGGGGGCACAGTCCTTGTCCACCAGTCACTGAAAGCAAACATTGCAGGTGCAGCAAGCCGTTAGGAAGGCAAATGGTACGTTGGCCTTCATTGCAAGAGGATTTGAGTACAGGAGCAAGGATGTCTTACTACAGTTATACAGGGCCTTGGTGAGACCACACCTGGAGTACTGTGTACAGTGTTGGTCTCCTTACCTAAGAAAGGATATACTTGCCATAGAGGGAGTGCAGCGAAGGTTCACCAGACTGATTCCTGGGATGGCAGGACTGTCGTATGAGGAGAGATTGGGTCGACTAGGTCTGTATTCACTAGAGTTTAGAAGAATGAGAGGGGCTCTCATTGAAACGTATAAAATTCTGACAGGGCTAGACAGACTGGATGCAGGGAGGATGTTTCCCCTGGTTGGGGGGGGGAGGGGGGGGTCAAGAACGAGGGGTCACAGTCTCAGGATACGGGGGAGGACATTTAGGACTGAGATGAGGAGAAATTTCTTCACTCAGAGGGTGGTGAACCTGTGGAATTCTCTACCACAGAAGGCTGTGGAGGCCAAGTCACTGAATATATTTAAGAAGGAGATAGATAAGATTTCTAGACACAAAAGGCATCAAGGGGTATGGGGAGAGAGCGGGAATATGGTATTGAGATAGAGGATCAGCCATGATCATATTGAATGGCGGAGCAGGCTAGAAGGGCCGAATGGCCTACTCCTGCTCCTATTTTTCTATGTTTCTAGGATAAGGGGTCGGCCATTTAGGACTGAGATGAGGAGAAATTTCTTCACTCAGAGGGTGGTCAATCTTTGGAATTCTCTACCCCAGAGGGCTGTGGAGGCTCAGTCGTTGAGTATATTCAAGGCTGAGATCGATAGATTTTTGGACTCTCGGGGAATCAAGGGATATGGAGATCGGGCGGGAAAGTGGAGTTGAGGTCGAAGATCAGCCATGATCTTATTGAATGGCGGAGCAGGCTCGAGGGGCCGTGCGGCCTCCTCCTGCTCCTATTTCTTACGTTCTTAAGCTGCGCGGCCGTGCCGCACCCTCGCGCTCCCGCGCAGCCGGCTTTTAAATTGGGGGAAAAAAAACAAGATTGAGCCGCGGAGCCCACCAAAAAAAATTAAAAAAGGGACGGGGAACATCGGCTGGACGGCACTGATAGGAACAGGAGGAGGCCATTCTGCCCCCTCCAGCCTGTTCCGCCGTTCAGTCAGATGGCGGCTGCTACCCTTTGCACGTCTTTGTCGGAGGAGTCTAAGGCGCAGGGGGCCCAAGGCCTACACGGGCAGCTTTCACCAGAGGGCAGCTATACCAGGCGGCAAGAGGTGAGGCGACTCAAATACCGTTTGGGAAAAGCGGGGCTGGCCCACCGCCCTCTCCAGTCACGCCACCTCTAGCGGCCGTTCTGAAGCTAAAGCGCGACGTTTGAACGCTGGGCTTTGATCTCCCAGCACGCACTGCACCCCCACCACCCACAATCCCCCCCCAACATCGCTCCGGGAAGAGTCTCTTCATTAAAAGGAACGGCCTAAAGTTTACAGCTGCGTGCGTGTGGGTTTTTTTCTCTTCTTGTGGGTTCAAGTCCCCACTCCAGATACTCGAGCATAAAACCAGGCCCACACTCCCAGCGCGGTGCTGAGGGAGCGCTGCACTGTCGGAGGTGCCGTCTTTCGGATGAGACGTTAAACCGAGGCCCCCGTCTGCTCTCTCGGGTGGACGTAAAAGATCCCACGGCCACTATTTCGAAGAAGAGCAGGGGGGAGTTCTCGCTGGTGTCCTGGGGCCAATATTTATCCCTCAACCAACATCACTAAAAACAGATTATCTGGTCATTATCACATTGCTGTTTGTGGGAGCTTGCTGTACGCAAACTGGCTGCCGCGTTTCCCACATTACAACAGTGACTACACTTCAAAAAGTAATTCATTGGCTGCAAAGCACTTTGAGACGTCCGGTGGTCGTGAAAGGTGCTATAGAAATGCAAGTCTTTCTTTTTAAAGTACTCTTTCTTCTTGGGGGGGGGGGAAATCACCATCATGCAGATCCCTGAAGGTAGCAGGACAGGTCGATAAGGTGGTTAAGAAGGCATACGGGATACTTGCCTTTATTAGCCGAGGCACAGAATATTAGAGCAGGGAGGTTATGCTTGAACTGTATAAAACACTAGTTAGGCCGCAGCTAGAGTACTGCGTGCAGTTCTGGTCACCCACATTACAGGAAGGATGTGATTGCACTAGAGAGGGGACAGAGGAGATTTACCAGGATGTTGCCTGGACTGGGGAATTTTAGCTATGAGGAAAGATTGGATAGGCTGGGGTTGTTTTCTTTGAAACAGAGGAGGCTGAGGGGAGAACTAATTGAGGTGTATAAAATTATGAGGGGCCTGGATAGAGTGGATAGGAAGGACCTATTTCCCTTAGCAGAGAGGTCAATAACCAGGGGGCATAGATTTAAAGTAATTGGTGGAAGGATTAGAGGGGAGTTGAGGAGAACTTTTTTCACCCAGAGGGTGGTGGGGGTCTGGAACTCACTGCCTGAAAGGGTGGTAGAGGCAGAAACCCTCATCACATTTAAAGAGTACTTGGATATGCACTTGAAGTGCCGTAACCCACAGGGCTACGGACCAAGAGCTGGAAAGTGGGATTAGGCTGGATAGCTCTTTGTCGGCCGGCACGGACACGATGGGCCAAATGGCCTCCTCCTGTGCTGTAAATTTCTACGATTCTATGCAGTCCCCTCAGGATTGCTATTTGTTGTGATTGGCCGTGGCCCTCAGAAAATAGCAGCCTGTCTCAGTCCAACTTCTCTCGCCGTGGATTCAACAGCGTCCTTTCGCCTCTGGGGTTGGGTCCCGGACCGAGGGGGGGATGAGTGTCTACCCTCGCCACCCTCCCACACAGAAACGGCGAGCGGAACATTCCCCTGCGCGCTCTCCCGGCGGCCCCCCGCCAACCAGCGTCCCTCAACCACCACCAACACCCAATAAAACCAGCAGCCACCTTATGCTGAGTGCAGGGTCTTGCTGTCTGCAAGAAAATGGCCGCTGCACACCGGCAGTCACTGAACTTAGGAACATCGGAGCAGGAGGAGGCTGCAATTGTAGTGTCGCGCGGTTTGTCAATGTTCCGTCGACATCTGGCCCCATCTCGATAAGAAAAATTGCCTTTTTTTCCCATTCACAAATGACTTTATTTTGAGCTTGAGCATCCTCACCTGCACTTTCGGTCTCAAATAATGCTACTGGCCCTAAAAAAAAAATCTCCCTCCGCTCAACGAAAGAACCGAATGGTTCGCCAGCTCGGTCATACATGCCGAGGCTTCCGATGAATCCCGCAGGCGCGGCCGAGATTGTCCCGACAGCGTCGAGCGGTGACTCCGCACGCTGCCCGTGTACCTGTGAGAATCAGCGCCGCTGTTGCTGTGTATACACACGCGCGCGCGAAGGCCAAGCGCAGACGATTCTGCGTCAGCATTAACGGTAAAACGTCGGCAAAAAAATTCAGTTCGGGCGTCACAAATTCACCTTAAACTTGTCCGCTCGAAGCTTGAACGCTGTGTCCTTCCATGATCCCTAAAAATGGCTTTGGGATCCCATTCTCGTCACCAAATATGTAATATATGGGGGTAGAACAAATGAAGCTGTTCATCAAGGTGCTTACTTTACTAGGCCAGAGCGAACTGAGCATGCTCGTAGCAAACCATGTGACAAACCATGTGATAATACATTACAGAGGCCATTCAGCCCCTCCAGCCTGTTCCGCCATTCAATGAGATCGTGGCTGATCTGTGTCTTAACTCCATCCACCCGCCTTGGTTCCGTGACCCTTAATACCCTTGCCTAATAAAAATCTATCAATCTCAGTGTTGAAATTTTCAATTGAGCCCCCCCCCCAGCTTCAACAGCTTTTTGGGGGAGAGAGTTCTCAGATTTCAAACTAATGCATTGTACGTGAAGCTGTTTGAGATGTTTCTGGAAGACGTGATCAAGCGCTATCAATCCGCCTTTCACTTAGAAACAGTAAATATAAAGGAAACCTTTCAGAGCACCGGTTGCCTAAAGGCACAATGGGGCTTTCATTGATGCTAAAGTGCTCACACTTGCTGTTTGAACATAAGAATGTCTCCTGCAGTTAGCGAGCAGCCTGCCAGGGACAACTCACATATATCTGGAAAATCCCTTCACTCTGGGCAGTGACACCAAGAGACACGCCTGTACTGTTAGCCCAGCTTTCAGTTTCCAGTCCCAGGCAGGGAGCTCTGCACTCGCCACACTCACTCACTCACTCACTCACTCTCCACACACTCTCCACACTCTCACACACACTCACTCTCACACACACTCACTCTCCACACACTCTCCACACTCTCACACACGCACACTCTCACACACACTCACTCTCACACACACTCTCACACACACACTCTC
>CM059451.1:12744913-12899621 GCA_030390025.1 Squalus acanthias | reverse complement strand
CACACTCTCACACACACACTCTCACACACACTCTCACACACACACACATACACACAAAGCATGCACACCCACACCAAACAAACACGCAAACACATGTTAATGGGACTGATGAATGCCATGAACCAAACTACCTGCTTCCTGGGAACTGGCCTCCAGTCAGGGTGATCCCAGGGGGTAGCATTAAGAGGAGAGGCTTAAGATACTGGAACATCGGTATTCGCTAAATTTTCTTGCTCCCTTCCCTTAGAGTTATCCCACAAGGGTTGCCAACAGCTGCAATCCCTCGAGTCCCGTGATTATCAGATGTGTTATTTCATGTGCGCAGTTCAGGTGGGGACCGTAGCGGCTCAGCGAGTAAGACCACTGGGCGAATCACTATTGTCCTGGACTTTGCAGCTCGAGGCTGATGTTGAGAAGTCTCCGGCCAAATTGTGGTTTGGTGGCGTGGAGAGAGTGGCACCAATCTGCGCTGTGCCTCTGCCCATCACCGTGCCAGTGCCATACCCTGGCCCGTTAGCAACAATCTTTTGCAAACCATAGACAATCAGCAGCCATCCCTCAAGGCAAAAGATTGAAGGTCTTGCAACCTCGAAGCGAGCTGTAAGGATCTTTTTTTCAGCGTGACCTTACTGGTCTTAGTGGCTTGAAGGTGCTGTCACTCACTGGGGTAGTGTCCTGGGGGGGGTGGGGGGTGGGGGGGGTTCAGAGCTGCCCTCCAGGCATCACCCAAGTAGCCATTCTTCCTAGAGAGTGCATGCTGGCAGGCTATTCAACCATTTTGGGCATTACACCCCGGTCTATTCTAAATAAGGATCAGCACCATTAGCACGCCTTCTGTAAAAGAACATAGGAACAGGAGGAGGCCATTCCGCCTCTCGAGCCTGTTCCACCATTCAATTAGATCTGTATCTTAACTCCATCCACCCGCCTTGGCTCCATATCCCTTAATACTCTAACCCAACAAAAATCCTATCAATCTCAATTTCAATTGACCCCCGGCCTCAACAGCATTTTTTGGGGGAGAGAGTTCCAGATTTCCACCACCCTTTGTGTGAAGAAGTGCTTCCTGACATCACCCCTGAACGGCCTGGCTCTAATTTTAAGGTTATGCCCCCTTGTTCGGGACTCCCCCCACCAGAGGAAATAGTTTCTCTCAATCTACCCAATCAAATCCTTTAACATCTGAAACACCTCAATTAGATCACCCCTTAATCTTCTATACACAAGGGAATACTAAATAAGAACATAAGAATTAGGAGCAGGAGTCGGCCATTTAGCCCCTCGAGCCTGCTCCGCCATTCAATGAGATCATGGCTGATCTTCGACCTCAATTCCACCTTCCTGCACTATCCCCATATCCCTTGATTCCCTTAATATTCAAACATCTATCGATCTCTGTCTTGAATATACTCAACGACTGAGCCTCCACAGCCCCCTCGGGCAGAGAATTCCAAAGGTTCACCACCCTCTGAGTGAAGACATTTCTCCTCATCTCAGTCCTAAGTGGCCGACCCCTTATCCTGAGACTGTGACCCCTGGTTCTAGACTCTCCAGCCAGGGGGAAACATCCTCCCTGCATCTGCCCTGTCAATCCCTGTAAGAATTTTGTATGTTTCAATGAGAGCCCCTCTCATTCTTCTAAACTCTAGAGAATATAGGCCTAGTGACATGAATCTTGTCATTCATGTGGAAATGACTTATGAAATAATACTGGGCGGCCTGCGGGTGGCGCTGTCCAGGGAGAGTATAAATACTCGGGCATGGGCCCAGCTTGCTCAGGACATTCTTTAACAGGAACTAGTGAAGGACACAACTAGACCGCCATGTTGTATAACAGTTGATTAAAGCTTTGTTTAACACTTAGACCAAGTGCCTAGTAGTTTTCTTACGTCACCTAGTCTACTCAATCTCTCCTCATAGGACAATCCTCCCATCCCAGGAACCAGTCTGGTGAACCTTCGTTGGGGCCTTGGTGCCTGAGCTACCTTTAACAATAGAGTCTCGCCAATAGAACCCTTTTTTGTGATAAAGCCTTGCTGTCGGGGCCCATTTTAAAAAGAACATTGACAGTCAGGGCCTCTTTTAGGCTGCTGGCTCAAGTTATTTTGAATCAAAGATCTGCATACTGCAGACAAATGGATTCTAACTCCACTTAGCTTGGGAGAAGCATTGTTTTATCGAAATGGTTGAAACTGGGTTGATAAAGAAAGACTTGCATTTATGTAGCGCCTTTCACGACCTCAGGACGTCCCAAAGCACTTTACGGTCAATGAAGTACTTTTTGAAGTATAGTCACTGTTGTAATGTGGGAAACGCGGCAGCCAATTTGCGCACAGCAAGCTCCCACAAAACAGCAATGTGATAATGACCGGATCATCTGTTTTAGTGATGCTGGTTGAGGGATAAATATTGGCCCCAGGACACCGGGAATAACTCCCCCCTGCTCTTCGAAATAGTGGCTGTGGGATCTTTATGAATATCGATGTTCCAGAATCTCAAGTCTCTGCTCTTAACGATAGTTTCCCACCCCTGGGATCGCCCTGGCTGGAGGCCAGTCCCCAGTAAGCAGGTAGTTTGGCCTTTGGCATTCATCAGTCCCATTGACATGAGTTTGCATGTTTGTTTGGTGTGGGTGCGCGTGCTGCTGTGTGCGTAGGAAATGCCACACTGAGTTACTGCTGCTAAACAAAGCAAGGGTGCACAATGCAACGAAGTCCTAGGGATTAACGTCAAGCGCGGGGCCCTGAGTAATGCTTCCTCAATCAGATTTCAGTTTGACTTGATCCCGAAAAACCGAAATCACTTTTCGAAAGAATCTTAGGGGGCGAAATTCGGTTGCTCTGCGCCTCGGGGCGCAAAGCAGCTAGCGCCCGGGCGCGGCGCCGCTGACGCCTCCCGTGAAATTCAGCGAGAGGTTAGAGGCAGCGGTAGCCGATAGCGCCCCCCCCCGGCGCTGCGCCTCCAACGATGATGTCAGGGGGGGCGTACGTGCGGCCGGGGCGGCCATATTTAAAGGGGAGGCGCCGGGCGGCCATTTTTTTCCCCCCGCTGGCCACCTGCCAGCACCTGCCCCCCTCTGCCCTCCTGCCGGCCGCGATCGGGCAGCCCGGCATCTCCACTTGAATGCCGGGCTCCTTTGCCGGCACCCCGATCCCTGGTGGCCCAGCAGGGCCCTGGTTGACGCTGCGCAAGGCCCCTCCCCTTTGACCGCGTGGCACTGCGGCGCGATATTGAGCTGGAGCGCCCCAAGAGGGAAGGGGGGAGCGCTTCCAGTAGCTTAAAGGCACCGCGCATTGAAAAAATCAGTCCGCACAGCACAAAGCACAGCGTACGGGGAAACACTGGCTCCACAAGCCCGTACGATGGGTGGGGGTGGCGGGGGGTGGTCACCCACACTCGCTGGACACGAGTATCCCACTGGATGGCAATCCGGAATTCTGAGCCGGAGCGTCGGTCTCCACTCGGGGTTTGAACGCTGCACCTTCTGACCCAGAGATGGGAATGCTCTGGCTCAGCCAATGGCCCTGCTCCAAAAGTACTAACTGAGCCATTAAGAGAAGTTTTTTTGTTCTATATATATATATATTATAAACACAGACAGGTTGTCAGAATGCAGAATCCAGAATAGCTTTCAAAAGGGATCGACGGAAACATTTGAAAGAAAGAAAAATGCTAAAGGGTTTTGGGAAAGGGCGGGGGAAATGGGACTCCATGGACAGTAGCTCTTTCAGAGAGTCGGCATAGAAACAAAACGGGCCGCGTGGCCTCTTTCGCAACTGTTAAATGTGTGAGCCCAGGACCACGGACAGCCTCACTGGAAAGAACGACAGAAAGAAGGACCTGCATTTTGATAGCGCCTCGCACAACCGCAGGACCTCACAGAGCGCTTTACAGCCAATGAGGTACTTTTTGGAGTGTAGTCACTGTTGTAATGTGGGAAAACGCGGCAGCCAATTTACGCACAGCAAGCTCCCACAAACAGCGACGTGATAATGACCAGATCATCTGTTTTTTAGTGACGTTGGTTGAGGGATAAAAATTGGCCCCAGGACACTGGGGAGAACTCCCCCCCTGCTCTTCTTCGAAATAGTGCCCGTGGGATCTTTTACCTCCACCTGAGAGGCAAACGGTGTCACAGAGCCAGGAAGACCTGTTTTTGGCACAGTGTCAACAATCAGAGAGGTCCCCGGAGTATTTCCCCAAATGGCCGTAGATTGTTCCCTCCTCTAGTTGTTTTGGTGCCTTGCCCAGCAGGTTAGGGGGTTTGGGGATAGGTCGGTGGTTGGGAGGTGAGTAAGTAGGTGCACTATGCCTGGGTCTGCCAGGCGATGGTCGATTGCCAGCCTACCTTACCTACGTTCATCTATAAAAGCAAATTCTCAGCGACATCCACCATTCCAGTAGACACCCAACAGCCTGGACCAGTTCCATGGGAGAGGATTAAACCAGACTCCCCAGGGGACGAAGATGATTATAGTTTGGAAAACTTCAATTAGCCTGCCCAATAACAGCAACCCATCTTGTGCCAAACATCCATTAGTCTACACACTGGGACAAACAGGTCTTGTACATCAAAGGAAGGACTAGTAATTAGATCAAAGAGACTAACCGCTTTGATCTTATAAGTTAATTCAAACTGTCAGTCTCGTTTTAGAAGGGACGCAACAAAACCCTAGGATATGATATGACCCTATGATGAAAGAAAGAAAGATGGAAAGAAGGAAAGAAAGAAGGGAAGGAAAGAAAGAAGGAAAGAAGAAGGAAAGAAAGGGAAAGAAAGGAAAGAAAAAAGGAAAGAAGGAATGAAGGAAAGAAAGAAAGAAAGAAAGAAGGAAAGAAGGGAAAGAAGAAAGAAAGAAGGAAAAAAGGAAAGAAGGAATGAAGGAAAGAAAGAAAGAAGGAAAGAAGGAAAGAAAGGAAAGAAAGAAAGAAGGAAAGAAGGGAAAGAAAGATGGAAAGAAGGAAGGAAAAAAGGAAAGAAAGAAGGAAAGAAGGGAAGGAAAGAAGGAAAGAAAGGAAAGAAAAAAGGAAAGAAGGAATGAAGGAAAGAAAGAAAGAAGGAAAGAAGGGAAAGAAAGATGGAAAGAAGGAAAGGAAAGAAAGAAGAAAGAAGGAAAGAAGGAAAGAAAGATGGAAAGAAGGGAAGGAAAGAAAGAAGGAAAGAAGGAAAGAAAGGAGAAAAAAGGAAAGAGAGAAAGAAAGAAAGAAGGAAGTAGAGGAAGAAAGGAAAGGCTTGCACTTCCTGCTCTCATGGGACACCAGCTGAAGTCAGCACAGACCCGGGATTGAGCCGGGACCCTCCCATTGTCGATATGGTTCAATTCTACACTTCAGCGACCCACTGAGCTATCAGGGGGACGATTAAATCACATCTACAACTCAAAACCTCTTGCTCCAGGGTATTTATTTTCTGACCCGCGATGTTCCTCGACAATTGGTCAATGAGCTGAAATGAAGTCCGTCTTATATCTTTTTTTTAAATCCAGCGCCTAACTGGATCACTGAACAAAAATGAGAAGTCGCACAACACCAGGTTATAGTCCAACAGTTTTATTTGAAATCACAAGCTTTCGGAGCTGTTGCTCCTTCATCGGGTGAAGTAAAGAGATACAGAATCGCCAAAGCATATATAGATAGAGAACAATGCATGTGTACCTTACAATGCGGAGATGCCGGTGTTGGACTGGGGTGGACAAAATTGAGAAGTCGCACAACACCAGGTTATAGTCCAACAGTTTTATTTGAAATCACAAGCTTTCGGAGCTATCGATCGCCCCTTCCTCAGGTGAAGATGATTTTGCGTTGTCGTGTGATCGCAAAATCATCGAGCAGAAACTGATAGCCAAGTTCCGCACTCATGAGGACGGTCTCAACCGGGATCTTGGGTTTATGTCACGATACATGACGTGATCCGACTCGAGTCGTCGTTGGCTTGTTCACAGATGTGATTCCCAGTAAAAAAGTAAAAATTTTAAAGTTTATCGTTTTACATACTGACTGCAGCTTTTGACACGTTAGACCCCCTGTAACTCCACCTCATTGTCTCAGTTGTATCTTGCTATGTCTTTGATGTGGGACCTTCCTGGCTGACCTGATTGCCTTTTGTCACACCTCGGCAGATAAACAGTCAGGATGATTAAATTTAGTCGTCTACCATTGTAAGGTACACATGCATTGTTCTCTATCTATATATGCTTTGGCGATTCTGTATCTCTTTACTTCACCCGACGAAGGAGCAACAGCTCCGAAAGCTTGTGATTTCAAATAAAACTGTTGGACTATAACCTGGTGTTGTGCGACTTCTCATTTTTGTCCACCCCAGTCCAACACCAGCATCTCCGCATCAGGATCACTGAACAGCGGTGTTCCATAAACCCCTCCACCCGAGCTGGTCAACGCGCGACATGCCTGGAGTCACTAAGGTGTTTAATTTCCTTTGAGCGGTAATGTTGGTGTAATATCACTCTGTACACTATTAAAACGCAGTCAGTGACAAACTTAAGTCTTCCGTAGGTGCTTTCTCAGGTGCCAGTCACTCCTTTAAGTGTGTCTTAGTTTTACGGGAGTGGACTGCCACTCCCTACATCTACTCGGATGATCGCGGGACCCAGGAATGTAATAATTGTCTTCCCTTATAAACGGGACGAGTCTCTTCACGTGAATTTCTTCAAACTCTCCAAAAGGTGGATCAAATTCATACTGGGTCTGGCAAAACCGGGCTTAAAATCGCTAAAACCCGACTTTATTCCATCGTAAAGTGGAAGACCCAGAGCAGCAGTAGTCAGCACATTCGCTTTGTTCAATCAGTACAAATTATAAATCGCGTCACGATACAAAATAATCAACACGCCGCCGGTGGGTCGACTCATCTCACTTGAATAAGAGGTCTTGTGACTATCAGGAAGAGCAGGGGAGGTTATCTCCGGTGTCCTGGGGCCAATATTTATCCCTCAATCAACATAACCAAAAAAAAAACAGATGATCTGGCCGTTATCACATTGCTGTCTGTGGGAGCTTGCTGTGCGCAAATTGGCTGCCGCGTTTCCTACATCACAACAGTGACTGCACTTCAAAAAGTACTTCATTGGCTGTAAAGCGCTTTAGGACGTCCTGAGGTGGTGAAAGGCGCTATAGAAATGCAAGTCTTTCTTTCTTTCTATCCTACAGCATTTCCAACCTCTTCAACGCAGCAAAGGCCCTTGCAGCTTTTTCTTGAAAGAAGAGGTACTGCTCTTGTAGCCTTGCTGGTTCAAAAAGCTTCCTGAAAGAGGACATTAGCTTCTTTGACTCCTTTGGGGCAGTGAGGGTGCTAATCCATAAGAACATAAGAAATAGGAGCTGGAGTGGGCCATTCGGCCCCTCGAGCCTGCTCCGTCATTCAATAAGATCATGGCTGATCTGATCTTGGCCTCAACTCCACTTCCCCGCCCACTCCCCATAACCTTTGACTCCCTTATCGTTCAAAATCTGTCTATCTCCACCTTAAATATATTCAATGACCCAGCCTCCACAGCTCTCTGGGGAAGACAATTTCAAAGATTCACGACCCTCTGAGAGAAGAAATTCCTCCTCATCTCAGTTTTAAAAGGGCGACCCCTTATCCTGAAACTGTGCCCCCGAGTTCTAGATTCCTCCACGAGGGGAAACATCCTCTCTGCATCTACCCTGTCGAGCCCCCTCAGTATCTTCTATGTTTCAATAAGATCCCCTCTCATTCTTCTAAACTCCAATGAGTATAGGCCCAACCTGCTCAACCTTTCTTCATAAGACAACCCCCTCATCTCAGGAATCGACCTCGTGAACCTTCTCTGCACTGCCTCCAATGCAAGTATATCCTTCCTTAAATAAGGAGACCACAACTGCACGCAGTGCTCCAGATGTGGTACCTGGATGCAGGCCCTGCTTTGAAATGAGCTCTGTGGAAAGCTGAACGAGGATGAATTCCCTAAGGTATAGACGTTTGCAAGAAAGTATTGTAACAGGCCCGCCACTCTGAGGCCTTCTAGACATTATTCTTCTGACTGCTAACCCACGTCCTAGCAGGTGGCCCTCCTCAAAAAACTAACCCCTTCACGGCAGGTTTTAACTTAAAAGCACCTTTGAAGACAAACTCGCCTCCCGATCCTTTCCGTAAAAGAATGATCAAAAAAAAAATCAAAAAAAGGAACGCAGTCATTAATCTACTTAGAATCAAAGGGCGCGATCTTGCCAGCCCTGGGGAGGCGGGTATGGAGGCGGGACTGCTGGGAAAATGGCAGAATCTGGGGGCGGGCGCCCAACCTGCCCCCAACCCGCCTCCGTGCCGTCTTCCCAAGAGGCGGGTAGCCGTCCCGTGCCGGGTCCCGTCTCCTTGGAGGCGGGAAGGGATTGCATCCACTTAACAGGTAGTTAACAGGCAGAAAATAGGATTATCCCCATTTTGCCCACACAAGTGCGGGCTTCCCGAAGGCTGCGAACCCCGCCAGGGTCACCGAGGCGAGCAGTGGGTCTGCGGGGGTCGGAGGGGAGCAAAAGTGCGCTGTGAAGGTAAGTGATGGGTGCAAGTGTGAAGAGGTGAGTATCTGAGGTAAGTGCAAAGTGTTAGTAAAAGTGTACTTACCTTTGTTTCTTCCTGCAGGCTTCAGTCGGTGGGTATGCGGAGAGTCTCGGACCTCCGTGTTGCAGATGACAGATGGCCGTTGCATTCTCAGATGCAACAACCATCTCATTTCTGTAAAAGAAAGAAGGTTGATGAGGTCTTGAATGCAAGACCTCATCAAACTACAGAGAATGTCAGTGTTTTGACAGCTTCACGAGCGGTCAAACGATGACAATTCATCTGTCAAAAGATTTCTGACATTTGAAACGTCATACGCTGACATTCTCTGCAACCGGCTTCCCCTTAACTGGCCTGCTATGCCCGCTGGGCGGGCTTAACAAGGTCAATCAAGGGAAAATAGCGTGGGTTGGCCACAAGTCGATGGAGGCGGGACTAAAACCCGACAAGTGGGACTCCCGCCTCCAAAAGCTCCCCATTGGCAAAATGCAGCCCATAGAACCAGGCCATTCAAGCCCTCACGTCTGTGCCAGTACTGCTTCCGCACAAGCCGCCTTGTCTGATCCCACTGCCCCCTCCCCACACCCTCTATTATCCCTCTCTTCACATTCTCTTTTAAAATAACTATCTACTTCTCTTTTAAAGTAGTCTTCAAGCTGTTAAAAGTTAAATAACTTTAAAATCAAAGTCTATTTAAAATTATTTTATTGTGAAACATTATGTAACTTTACTCGAGCAAATACAGAGAAACTGTTTCTGCTGGCAGAAGGGTCGGTAATCAGAGGACACAGATTGAAGATAATTGGCAAAAGAGCCAGAGGGAGAGATGTGGAAACATTTTTTTACGCAGCGAGTTGTTGTGATCTGGAATGCGCTGCCTGAAAGGGCGGTGGAAGCAGATTCAATCGTAACTTTCAAAAGGGGAGTTGGATAAATACTTGAAGGGGAAAAGTTTACAGGGCTGTGGGGAAAGAGCAGGGGGGAGTGAGATTAATTGGAGAGCTCTTTCAAATACGTGGGGTTACGGGGGTAGGGTGAGATATGTGTACTG
This sequence comes from Squalus acanthias, assembly GCA_030390025.1. Classification (NCBI taxonomy): domain Eukaryota; kingdom Metazoa; phylum Chordata; class Chondrichthyes; order Squaliformes; family Squalidae; genus Squalus; species Squalus acanthias. The sequence goes on along the minus strand of CM059451.1, from coordinate 12,890,034 downwards.
TGGGGATTAAAGCAGGGACAGGGTACTGGGTTTGGATGATCAGCCATGATCGTATTGAATGGCGGAGCAGGCTCGACGGGCCGAATGGCCTACTCCTGCTCCTAGATTCTATGTTTCTATGTTTCTATGAATGGCCTCCTTCTGTGCTGTGTCATTTGATGAACACAGGGAGTGGTTGAGGTGAATAGCATAGACACATTTAAGGGAATCTAGATAAGCACATGAGGGAGAAAGGAATCGAAGGTTATGCTGATGGGGTGAGATGAAGTAGAGGTGGGAGGAGGCTGGTGTGGAGCATGAACACCGGCATAGACCAGTTGGGCTGAATGGCCTGTTTCTGTGCTGTACATTCTATGTAATTCTATAAAATTCTATGTTGCAAGAGGACATACAGGGGGTAATTTCTGCAGCTGAGATACCAACTCGGGAGACACCCTGTGAGCCTTGGGAAACGTGTTTACAGCACAACCCCGACAGATCAAATGGGTTGTGTGGTAGAGCTTAAAGAGTAAAGCATTTTATAGACTCTCTCCCCCCTCCCCTGAAGATGCTGACTCTCCCCCCTCCCCTGAAGGTGCTGACTCTCTCCCCCTCCCCTGAAGGTGCTGACTCTCTCCCCCCTCCCCTGAAGGTACTGACTCTCTCCCCCCCCCCTCCCCTGAAGGTGCTGACTCTCTCCCCCCTCCCCCTGAAGGTGCTGACTCTCTCCCCCCTCCCCTGAAGGTGCTGACTCTCTCCCCCCTCCCCCTGAAGGTGCTGACTCTCTCCCCCCTCCCCTGAAGGTGCTGACTCTCTCCCCCCTCCCCTGAAGGCGCTGACTCTCTCCCCCCCTCCCCTGAAGGTGCTGACTCTCTCCCCCCTCCCCTGAAGGTGCTGACTCTCTCCCCCCTCCCCTGAAGGTGCTGACTCTCTCCCCCCTCCCCTGAAGGTGCTGACTCTCTCCCCCCCCCTCCCCTGAAGGTGCTGACTCTCTCCCCCCTCCCCTGAAGGTGCTGACTCTCTCCCCCCCCTCCCCTGAAGGTGCTGACTCTCTCCCCCCTCCCCTGAAGGTGCTGACTCTCTCCCCCCTCCCCTGAAGGTGCTGACTCTCCCCCCCCCCTGAAGGTGCCAACTCTCTCCCCCCTCCCCTGAAGGTGCTGACTCTCTCCCCTCCCCTGAAGGTGCTGACTCTCTCCCCCCTCCCCTGAAGGTGCTGACTCTCCCCCCTCCCCTGAAGGTGCTGACTCTCTCCCCCTCCCCTGAAGGTGCTGACTCTCTCTCCCCTCCCCTGAAGGTGCTGACTCTCTCCCCCCTCCCCTGAAGGTGCTGACTCTCTCCCCCCTCCCCTGAAGGTGCTGACTCTCCCCCCTCCCCTGAAGGTGCTGACTCTCTCCCCCCCCCCTCCCATGGTGCTGACTCTCTCCCCTCCCCTGAAGGTGCTGACTCTCTCCCCCCTCCCCTGAAGGTGCTGACTCTCCCCCCTCCCCTGAAGGTGCTGACTCTCTCCCCCCCTCCCCTGAAGGTGCTGACTCTCTCCCCCCTCCCCTGAAGGTACTGACTCTCTCCCCCCCCCTCCCCTGAAGGTGCTGACTCTCTCCCCCCTCCCCTGAAGGTGCTGACTCTCCCCCCTCCTCTCCTGGCTCTTATTGGGGTAGAGGTCCAATGACACCGTCATAATGCACAGCGGGCAAGCATTAACCAGTGCACTACAAGAGGAAATTGAATCTCTGAAGGTCCGGGCTCTCCCAATTCTGGGAGAACCCAGATTTACACTTCAGTATTATTCCGCTGTGAAAGCGCCGAGCACTGACTCCAACCCTAGAGCAAATGCAGCCTTCGGGGGGGAGAGATTGGGCACCTTTTTTCAGCTTTCTTCCCCAGCGCCCGATCAGCCCGGCACTCTGCTGCAGTGCATCGGGCTGATCGGGCCGGATCGCGACTGCCGTGGGGGACCAGGTAAGTTTTCCCCTCGCAGAGCCTGAAGCGATGGCACCTCCCCTTTAAGGGAGGGAAGGAGCCTTCCAAGGCGGCAGTGCTGCTCACCTACCGCCCCGCCTGCTGCCTGTTGCTTGATTTAGCGCTCCGCTCCCTTCCTGGGGCGCAAAAAACACATTTTTAAAAAGCTGAATGACATTAGCGCCTGGCGTTAATTTTTTCAACTTTTAAAAATTGGCGCCCCATACGGGGCTATAATGAATTTCTCCCCCATAGAATCATAGAAACTTACAGCACAGGATGAGGCCATTCGGCCCGTTGTGCCTGTGCTGGCTCTTTGAAAGAGCAGTCGTGCTCAGTCCCACATCCCCACTTTTTGTCCGTAACCCTGTGAGCTCCTCATCCTCATGCACCTGTCCAACTCCCTTTTATGATTACTCATGGAATCAGCTTCCACCACCTTTTCAGGTCGAGCGTTCCCGATCCCCACAACTCTCTGAGTGAAAAGATTTCTCCTCATTTCCCCTCGAGATCTTTTGCCGATGATTTTGAATCGATGACCTCTAAGTTATTGACCCACTCGCCAGAGGGAATCATTTTTCTCGATCTACCCTCTCGGGGACCGTTGGCAGTAATTAGGGCCGCATCGACAGGAGATGCTGGTCGAAGGTCCAACCGCCAATTACAATGGAACGCTGCAAAGACATCGTTGGGGGATGGGGGAAAGGAGCAAAAAGTCCCGCACGAACACATGGTGACAACGTGAGAGCCCAGCAGTAACAGCACTGCCGTCACAGTAGGTGTCGGCCAGTGGCTCAGTGGGTAGCGCACTCTCTCGCCTCTGAGTCAGAAGGTTGTGGGTTCGAGTCCCACTCCAGAGACTTGAGCACAAAAACCCAGGCTGACACTCCCAGTGCAGTGCTGAGGGAGTGCTGCACTGTCGGAGGTGCCGTCTCTCAGATGAGATGTTAAACCGAGGCCCCGTCTGCTCTCTCAGGTGGGCGTAAAGGATCCCATGGCACTATTTCGATAGAAGAGCAGGGGAGGTGTCCTGGGGCCAATATTTATTCCTCAACCAACATCACTAAAACAGATGATCTGGTCATTATCACATTGCTGTTTGTGGGAGCTTGCTGTGCGCAAATTGGCTGCCGCGTTCCCTACCATTACACTTGAAAAAAGTAATTAATTGGCTGTAAAGTGCTTTGGGTGTCCTGAGATCATTCAAAGGCGCAATATAAATCTTTCTTTCGTTTGCCCTGATTTTACTGCTGCCGGATGTGAACTCTCAGGGACCGCTGTCGGGGAGGAGTTGGCCAATTAGTTTCGGTATCGCAGTCCAGCTGGTGTGTGATAGTCAACAAGAGTTTTAGTGATGTTGGTTGAGGGATAAACATTGGCCCAGGACACCGGGGAGAACTCCCCCCTGCTCTTCTTCGAAATAGTGCCATGGTATTGGTGAGACCACACCTTGAGTACTGCGTACAGTTTTGGTCTCCTTATCTAAGGAAGGATATACTTGCATTGGAGGCAGTTCAGAGCCGATTCACTCGGTTAATTCCAGAGATGAGGGGGTTTGACTTATGAGGAAAGGTTGAGCAGGCTGGGCCTATACTCATTGGAATTTAGAAGAATGAGAGGTGATCTTATCGAAAGATGTAAGATACTGAGGGGGCTCGACAGGGTAGATGCAGAGAGGATGTTTCCCCTCGTGGGGGAAATCTAGAACTTGGGGGCACAGTCTCAGAATAAAGGGTCGCCCTTTTAGAACTGAGATGAGGAGGAATTTCTTCTCTCAGAGGGTCGTAAATCTGTGGAATTCTCTGCCCCAGAGAGAGAGCCGTGGAGGCTGGGTCATTAAATACATTTAAGGTGGAGATAGACAGATTTTTGTAAGATAAGGGAGTGAAGGGTTATGGGGAGTGGGCAGGGAAGTGGCTTTGAGCCCAAGATCAGCCAGACTTCACCTGACGAAGGAGCAGCGCTCCGAAAGCTTGTGATTTCAAATAAAGCTGTTGGACTATAACCTGGTGTTGTGCGACTTCTCACTTATGATCTTATTGAATGGCGGAGCAGGCTCGAGGGGCCAAGTGACCTACTCCTGCTCCTATTTCTTATGTTCTTATGTTCTTAAGAGGAAAACCCACGTTGGAATTGCTAGATGCCCAGCTCGGTTTGACGTCTCATCCGGAAGACGGCCCCTCCGACGATTCAGCGCTCCCTCAGCACTGCACTGGGAGCGTCGGCCTGGATTAAGGGCTCAAGTCTCTGGAGTGGGGACTCGAACCCACGACCTTCTGACTGAGAGGCGACCGAGGTCCATCTAGATCGCCTTCTACCATCCCAGTAGCCCGTTGACCAATCGCAGCAATCAATCGCTTACCGACTAGTGACCCAGATACGAGGAGAGGAAAAACCCCCCCCAGTGGTGGCGAGCTTTGGGCACCACAGGTCACCTGTCCCTCCTGCGCACGGCACGCTCACCGTGTCCCCAAATCACTCGTACGCTGCTTGGCTAAATGTTATTTTCTGAACGGAATCTGCTTTCGACGGGTGATCGACTCTCGAAAACCATTGACGGGCTCAGGATAATTCCTAAGCTCGTGATTGGCAGGGTGAGTTGCCACACAACTGCACAACAGACAGCCAGGAGTGTCGCCAACTCTGGGCGGACATCTTCCTGGAGGTTTCGTCACATGACCTCCCACCTCCGACCTTTTTGCTCCCGTCTCCAATCTTTTTAGAACTAATTGACAAAAAGTCTTGAAAGAAAATGAAAAAAACAATTTGCTTTAACAGCCCCCCGCCCCCCCCCCCCCCCCCCCCCCATGACGTTTCTCTACGGGGTTTTTGCTCCCAGCAGGGTCCTGGAGATTAATCGTCAATTCCTGGAGACTCCAGGCCAATCCTGGAGGAGTTGGCAACCCCCAACAGCCAGCGACCGAACCGAATGATTTGCTTCCCCCCCCCCCTCAAGTTCCTCCCTTCCTCTCCTGAAGGTGCGGACGCAGGCTGCGTTATCGTTCCCGGGGCACTGACTGCCCTCTCGCGCGTCCCTCACCCAAACGGCCATTTTTCACGCGCAAGCTTAGCCAGGCAGGCTATTCGATTTGCAGACGGTGCAAAGTTCTCACTTAGGGTTCACTGTGCCTGTAGCCAGGTTTAAAAACAGCTTTATGTAAAGCAGCTCAGCCTCTGCCCACAGACTGCATCATGCTGACTTCTTGCGACTGCAGCCGCTGCCAAACCGATACACTTGTCACGCAATGATTGTTAAGGAAGCATCGCTAAATGAAGCTCGCAAACTGACGTGAAACATTGAGGCATCTAAGGCAGCATTCATAAATACTCTTTGCAGCGGGCATCAGTGCTGAGCCTGTCATCTTTCCTCTAGAGGGAGTGCTGCACTGTCGGAGGTGCCGTCTTTCGGATGAGACGTTAAACCGAGGCCCCGTCTGCCCTCTCGGGTGGACGTAAAAGATCCCACGGCCACTATTTCGAAGAAGAGCAGGGAGAGTTCTCCCCAGTGTCCTGGGGCCAATATTTATCCCTCAATCAATATAACAAAAACAGATGATCCGGTCATTATCACATTGCTGTTTGTGGGAGCTTGCTGTGCGCAAATTGGCTGCTGCGTTTCCCACATTACAACAGTGACTACACTTCAAAAAAAAGTACTTAATTGGCTGAAAGCGCTATATAAATGCAAGTCTTTCTTTCTTTCTAGCCCCCCCCCAGAGTACTGAGGCCAACTGTGGATCTTCCCACTGCCTTGAATCAGGGAGCAGCCGCTCCGAAAGCTCGTAATTTTAAAAAAAACTGTTGGACTATAACCTGGTGTTGTGCGACTTCTCATTTTTGTCCACCCCAGTCCAACACCGGCATCTCCGCATCTTGAATCAGTGAACAAGCCCGGAAGCCAACCTGCGATCTTCCTGATCTGGCTAGATATACACTAGGTAATGGCCTGGCCAAGTGTGCTACTGGGGCAGCACAGCCCCTGATCTTTATCCAGGACTATTTTTTTATAATGAAACCCAAAGGTTATTGGTCCAAATGCACGCTCTCTTAAGGCGGAGAGGAGAAACGCCACACATGGGTAACGAGGAGAGACAATGAACCACAGACACTCAACACATCTGTGACGCATTATGTTGCTATTTTAACACCGCCTTTCAAATAGTCCACATTGGAATGCCATCAGAATGTGTTAAGTGTGCATTCGTCGCACGCTCAGGGTCGGCTGTGGCTCAGTGGGTAGCGCACTTGCCTCCGAATCCTGGGTTCCAGTCCCACTCCAGAGACTTGAGCACAAAAATCCAGTGCGGTGCTGAGGGAGTGCCGCACTGTCGGAGGCGCCGTCTTTCGATGAGACGTTAAACCGAGGCCCCCGTCTGCCCTCTCGGGTGGACGTAAAAGATCCCACGGCCACTATTTCGAAGAAGAGCAGGGGGGGGGGAGTTCTCCCCGGTGTCCTGGGGCCAATATTTATCTCTCAATCAATATGACCAAAAACAGATGATCTGGCCATTATCACATTGCTGTTTGTGGGAGCTTGCTGTGCGCAGATTGGCTGCCGCGTTTCCTACACTACAACAGGGACTACACTTCAAAAAGTAATTCATTGGCTGTGAAGCGCTTTGGGACGTCCGGTGGTTGTGCAAGGCGCTGTAGAAATGCGAGTCTTTCCTTTCATTTGTTCTTTCTGGTGAGGCTGTCTGTAATCCTGGGCTCACACATTTACTACCCATGAAAGAGGCTATTCAGCCCGTTATTCCTATGTCGGCTGTAGAAATGCAAGTCATTCTTTTCCGTTGCTATCACCAGCAGCAATTTCTAGTCTCACAGCCGCTATCGTTCTCCGAACAGCGCGTAACAGCACGCTGCAAACCAACGGCATGTCTCGTCAGAACCCCAGCGACATTCGCCGTGTAATACCGATGTGTTAACGACATTCATCAATACATTGCGAAATTTTTAAAAAGCGCCTTGCCCTCTCTCACTGCAACACCCTCAGGCCAGCCGTGCCTGGTTATTCGGGTGTGCAGAACCTGCTTTAAATTCATTTGCCAAAAAAAATAAAAGATCTCGCCATGCGCAACAGACGGACCTCAGCACCGCCGAAAATGATTCCAGTAAGAAGTCACGCACTCACCTTAAGGAAAGTCGCTGAAACATAACCAGAGTGGTCTCTGTTGCCTGGTTAAACACCAAACCCGGACCCCTTGGTGACCCAGGTCGACGTACCGCCCATCCTCGAGATCCCCACAAACTGCTCCAGCTCCGCTTGCCAGGGCTTGGCAGAAGAACACGGGTGAATTAAGCTGTGCCCAGGAGTGTTCTATCTCACTCTCGGCTCAGCTAAGTCTTGCCTCTGCTGATGCATTGCAGTGGAAAGTACCCTGGGCTGTCTAGTTCTTTCTCTTTGGCCCCTTTCCAGCAAGACTGAAAAAACGATTTCCTTTGGAAATCCCCAAATCGCTCTGACCTATCATCAGTCATCTTCTGTGTAACCCCTTCAACGCAAAGTTCATGCATTCATTTCTGTATCTAGAACAGAAAAGCACCCAAGTAAAGCCAGCCGGTGTGATTTATAGAACTCAGGTTCCCATTTTCCTGGAACTCTTTCTTTCGAGTCCTGTAGGTGATACTGGATATATTGAATGCATTGGGGGAGGGTCGATTATGAAGCTATGAGGCTTTAGCGCTGATCAGGAATGCCTGGATGTTACTGTGCATTTTTTGCAGATAGTATTATCCCACCCATTCTATTATTCCTTATTTTTTTTGAATGATTTCCTCCCACTAATTTTCTCCCCTCTCCTGAAGACGCTCACTCTCCGAGGGTTATTGTTTATTGCATGTTCCCGCACCCTAGTAGCCGTTTGTTAAGATAAGCACAGCTACAGGAGGCCATTCGTCCCATCAAGCCCTTCCTTCCCTAGAACCCCACCCCAACCCTCTAATTAGATCTTCAAGTAAAAAGAAAAGAAAGAACGTGCATTTCTATAGCGCCTTTCACGACCACCGGACGTCCCAAAGCGCTTTACAGCCAATGAAGTACTTTTTGAAGTGTAGTCGCTGTTGTAATGTGGGAAACGCGGCAGTCAGTTTACGCACAGCGAGCTCCCACGAACAGCAACGTGATAATGACCAGATAGACTGTTTTTAGTGATGTTGATTGAGGGATAAATATTGGCCCCAGGACACCGGGGGAGAACTCCCCCTGCTCTTCTTCGAAATAGCAACGTGGGATCCTTTATGTCCACCTGAGAGAGTCTCATCCAAAAGACAGCACCTCCGACAGTGCAGCACTGGGAGTGTCGGCCTAGATTTTTGTGCTCAAGTCTCCGGAGTGGGACTTTGAACCCCACGACCTTCTGACTCAGAGGCGAGAGTGCTGCCCACTGAGCCACGGCTGACACTTGTGCCAGCATCTCCACATAGAAATCTTGACTGTGATTATCGGTGGGCTATCCCACCATGAGATGCCTCACAACCTGCTCTCATCCTCACCTAAAGCTCACACCGACATAAGTTCCAGTAGGTGCCACTGTGTAACCATCATGAGTAGAAGCCCTGGCTGATTCATTGTCCCTCAGGCATAGTGTAACGCCTCCTACTGCCTGTGATCAGCTACCGCAGCACAGACTTGGGCTTCAACCTGGCACCTCTCTGGTCTGTTGGAGCTCAATGCAAATCTCCTTTTTCGTCACCACACTGCCTCATTTTAGAAAGTCCTGAGCGTATATTGCTATTAGTGATGTCGGTGATTGGCATGCTGCTTTTTCCTGAGCCTTAGGCAAAGTTAGCGGCACGTTAAACTCTTCAATGTGCCCACATCGTCTCCCTTTCATTATAATCCTCCTGTCACTCATCTCACATTACTATGTGACAATCTGGGGAACGATCTTCTGTCTATTCATTCCAAAACTAGGATCTGGAGTGAGATACTGAACTTTCACCACTGGCACCTGGGTTTGCTGCAGTAGAATGAGGAAGGATGTTCTTGCCATGGAAGGAGTTCAGCGAAGATTCACAAGGCTGATACCTGGGGTGGCAGGAATGATATATGAGGAGAGATTGGGTCGATTAGGCTTATACTCGCTGGAGTATAGAAGAATGAGAGGGGATCTCATCGAAATATATAAAATTCTGACAGGTCTGGACAAACTAGATGCAGGAAGAATGTTCCCGATGGTCGGAGAGTCCAGAACCAGGGGTCATAATCTAAGGATAAGGGGTAAGCCATTTAGGACAGAAATGAGGAAGAATTTCTTCACCCAGAGAGTGGTGAACCTGTGGAATTCTCTACCACAGAAGGTAGTTGAGGCCAAGTCATTAAATATATTCAAGAATGAGTTAGATATATTTCTTAAAGATAAAGGTATCAAGGGATATGGGGAGAAGGCAGGTACAGGGTACTGAGTTTGGATGATCAGCCATGATCTCATCGAATGGCGGAGCAGGCTCGAGGGGCCGAATGGCCTACTCCTGCTCCTATCTTCTATGTTTCTATGACACTCACCATTGGAGTACCGCGTACAGTTCTGGTCACCGTATTATAAAAAGGATATAGAGGCACTGGACAGGGTGCAGAGAAGATTTACAAGGATGATACCAGAAATGTGAGGTTATACCCATCAGGAAAGGACGAGCAGGCTGGGTCTCTTTTCTCTTGAAAAGAGAAGGTTGAGGGGGTGACCTAATAGAGGTCTTTAAAATCATGAAAGGTTTTGCTAGAGTGGATACAGAGAGAATTGTTTCCACTTGTGGGGAAGAGCATAACTAGAGGCCATCAATATGATGGTCACCAAGAAATCAAATAAGGAATTCAGGAGAAACTTCTTTACCCAGAGAGTGGTGAGAATGTGGAACTCGCTAACACAGGGAGTGGTTGAAGCAAATAGTATAGATGCATTTAAGGGGGGGGCGGTGGTTAGATAAGCATATGAAGGAGAAGGGAATAGAGAGTCAGATGAGGAAAGACGGGAGGAGGCTCGAGTGGAGCATAAACGCCGGCATGGACTGGTTGGGCCGAATGGCCTGTTTCTGTGCCGTATATCCTATGTAATCCATTCACCTCTGGGACCAGGCTCAGATTGATCCACAGAGGTTTCAACTTTGGTTTGAATGGAATTGTGGTATCCCAACTGCCACCGTGGCTCACTCAGCACAGATGGGGTGTTGAACCTTTTGGACTGTATGCCTCAAGTAATAGAGTCTCTCTTTACCAACCGAACAAGGGTGAACCCTCAACAGAAAACGCTGGAAAAACTCAGCAGGCCAGGCAACATCCGTGGAGAGAGAAACAGAGTTAACGTTTCAGGTCGAAGACCCTTCGTCAGAACTGGAAAAAAGCAGGAAATGAAACATTTCCTGCTTTTTTCTCAGTTCTGACGAAGGGTTTCGACTTGAAACGTTAACTCTGTTTCTCTCTCCACGGATGTTGCCTGGCCTGCTGAGTTTTTCCAGCGTTTTCTGTTGTTGTTTCAATTTTCCAGCATCCGCAGTATTTTGCTATCGTAAGGGTGAACCCTCCCCCATTCCATTCCAACCCCATGGGAGACGTTCACTCAACGCAGGAGAGATGGCGTGGATTCCCTTGCACTTGCTAGCGGTTTTGCTCATCTACAGGCTGTGAGCAGCCAATATAAACTGAGCGTGGGTGTCGTCAGCCGTGGCTCAGTGGGCCACTGAGTTAGAAGGTTGTGGGTTCATCGACCCACTCCAGAGACTTGAGGGCATAATGCAGCCTGACAATCCAGCGCAGTACCGAGGGAGCGCTGCACTGTCGGAGGTGCCGTCATTTGGGTGATAGTAAACCGAGGCTCCGTCTCCCATCTCAAGTGGACCTAAAAGATCACATGGCCACTATTTTGAAGAAGAGCAGGGGGGAGTTCTCCCCGGTGTCCTGGGGCCAATATTTATCCCTCAATCAACATCACTAAAAAAGATTATCCGATCATTATCTCATTGCTGTTTGCGGGAGCTTGCTGTGCGCAAATTGGCTGCCGCGTTTCCCACATTACAACAGCGACTAAACTTCAAAAGTATTTCATTGGCGCTTTGGGACGTCCTGAGGTCAGCACAGACCAGAGGTTGAACCCAGGACCTTCCTGATGCGGGTGAGTGACTCTGTACCGCAGCGCACTTACGGAGATGAACTGAAATTATTATTTCTTTCGCAAAGAACTCAGACGGGCCATATTCAGGAGCGGGGCACTCCGCGAAATCCAGGGGGCAATTTCCCTGCGGCACCCTGACCTCTTAACAATGCAGCAATCAGATTTTCGATTTTTTTTTAAAAAAACGCAATGAAGCTTTAGTCCGAAAGACACTGGCCCCTCTTGTAACTGTGTTGATGCCAATTGTGTTTGTCCCTAAATATAAAGTTGCTACAGTCCAAAGTAATTCATTATGTAAAGTGCTTTGAGATGCTTTTAACGTGATGAGGCACAATATAAATGCACAAGAGGACCTTAACGCCTCAGTGAGGTGTTGTATCAGAATATTACATCTATACAGTAGCGCATCACGTCCAAATCTCTCGCATAATGCAATACATTTGAAGTTTAGTGACTTGTTATGTGGGCAAACACAGACCACAATCAGCAAAAGAGGTGAATGACCAGTAAATCTGTTTTTTTGATGGTATTTGTTGAGAGATCAATGTTGGTTAAGGCACTGGGCGGGACGCCCTACTCCTCTTTCAATAATGGAACCTTTAACATCAACCTCAACCACAAGAGTAATCAGAAACAGCCTTGGTTTAACATCTCATCCGACGGGTATCATCTTAGATAATGCAGCACTCCCTCAGTAGAGGCCTGGGCTGTCAGCCTGTTAGTGACTCAAACCTCGATATGGGATTTGAACTTCTTAAAATTCTGACCTAGACTTGAAAATGCTACCAATTGGACCAAAACCTTTTCAAAATACTTAGGGCTGGATTTTGTCTTGGGGTCGGGTTGGGGTCGTGTAATCCGCATTTCGTGTTCCCCCCCCGACTCCAGATTAATGTGGATGCCTGATGCAATTTTCACTTAATTGGGCAATTGAGTTGGAGCATGTGGGAACCCATGAACTAATTAGTGTTTTCAGTCTGAAATTCGCCTCTGATGATGTCATCATTGCTGACTGCCTGGTCTCAGAGACTGTTGGTGAGAGAGGACCTGCCTGGCTTTTGATGTTAGTGGACCTGGATGCAAAAAAGGAGAGAGAGAGAGAGAGGAGAGAGAGAGAGAGAGAGAGAGAGAGAGAGAGAATTTTTTTGCCAAGTAAGTCCTCCCAGGCAGTCTCTGAAGACATTCAATGCAGCAGCATCAGAGGCGACGTTCAGACCTAATACTACTACTGCCTTCATCACATCTCCGTTGTAATAGTGGACCTGCAGCCGATAGTCAGTGATCCACTTGTGCTCCCGCCAGGTTTCACTGGAGTGTTTCACACCAGGCGTGCTTCACGTCAGAAGAGGGTTAAACTAGCTACAGCGTTTCAAAATGGCATTAGAGAGCCAATTTAGAGCTTGTTAAGGGCTTTAATGGCCTCTCCCACCTCTTGAAGGCGGGACAGAGTTGGGAACCCCGCGACTGATTATGTCAAAATTGCGTGGAGGCGGGATGGAGTCGGGATGGGGTCGGAAACCCTGACCCCGCAAATTTAATCCCCCCCACGCCCCCAAACCCGACTCCACGGGTCATTCAAAATCCAGCCCAAAGTGTCTTTCCAACACTTCTGACATTGTCCCATTACAACAATATCACCAGCCCATTAATCTCCTACCATTGTCCCATTACAATCCTATCACCAACCCATTAATCTCCTACCATCGTCCCATTACAATCCTATCACCAACCCATTAATCTCCTACCACCTTCCCATTACAACTCTATCACCAACCCATTAATCTCCTACCATCGTCCCATTACAATCCTATCACCAACCCATTAATCTCCTACCACTGTCCCATTACAACTCTATCACCAACCCATTAATCTCCTACCACTGTCCCATTACAACTCTATCACCAGCCCATTAATCTCCTACCATCGCCCCATTACAACCTTATCACCAACCCATTAATCTCCTACCACCTTCCCATTACAACCTTATCACCAACCCATTAATCTCCTACCACCTTCCCATTACAACTCTATCACCAACCCATTAATCTCCTACCATCGCCCCATTACAACCTTATCACCAGCCCATTAATCACCTACCACCTTCCCATTACAACTCTATCACCAACCCATTAATCTCCTACCACCTTCCGATTAAATTCCTACCACCAACCTCACATTACAACTGGGGTGGAGTGGGGTGGGTGGAGAAAATGGGCAAAAGGTACATTGAAACTTCTCAGAAAGTAAGTCAGCAAAATATCCCCCTGGAGACTGAAGTAAAGACCGAAACTAGTTTAATGTGAATATAGACTGGGACCTACCCAATGGGGAACAGAGAACGATAACAAGGATAAGGAACATCTCTCACAGTGAATACGGTACACATAAGGATCGTTGCAGTAAATGTTGAAGTGTCACAGTAGGATGGTTTTTGTGCTGTTGGCTGATGCCCATTAGGAAATAAATTGAAAGTAAGAACCTGCATTTCTATAGCGCCTTTCAAAACCTGAGGACCCTTTACAGCCAATGAAGTACTTTTTGAAGTGTGGTCACTGTTGTAATGTAGGAAAAGCAGCAGCCAATTTGCACACAGCAAGCTCCCACAAACAGCAATGTGATAATGACCAGATCATCAAGTTTTTTAGTGATGTTGATTGAGGGATAAATATTGGCCCCAGGACACCGGGGAGAACTCCCCCCTGCTCTTCTTTGAAATTACATAGGATTACATAGGATATATGGCACAGGAACAGGCCATTCGGCCCAACCAGTCCATGCTCCACTTGAGCCTCCTCCCGTCTTTCCTCATCTAAATCTATCAGCATAACCCTTCTATTCCCTTCTCCCTCATATGCTTGTCCAGCCTCCCCTTAAATGCATCTACACTATTGTAAGAAATCGTGGATTGAAAGAAATAATAGTCTGTTGCGGGTTCCCTAGATCAGCAGTTTGCCTAAGTTGATGACACAGAAAGATTCCAGTCATGTCAGAACAATAGCTGTACAGAGAGTTGAATTACTCGGTCAGAACACAAAAAACAGGCCTTTGTGTGGGCATAACTAGGCCTGATACGGGATGCAGCAAGGAGCTGTTGGATAAACAAGCTGTCTACAAAGAGGGCAACAAGACCTTTAGAACAGAGATAAGAAGGAACATGACCTCATGAGGCTGGGAGGGGGCTGTCATAGGTAGCCTCTCCCTTGTAATTGGACAATAGGATGGGGAACAAATGATTGACACCAGGTATCCACCAGCCCACCGAAATAACTATAAATATAGACCACCGAGAGAGGAAATCAGACAGCGAGGGGCGAAGGCTTCTTCGAGGTGGAAATCGATGCTGGCTCAGGCCTAACACCTCCAACAGCTCGGGGGCCGAATCAACAGAAGTGACTGCTGTTACTGACTGCGGAGACCCGCTGACCTGAGACCTCCACGCTGTCTCATCGGGCTTCTAACCAACCGTCCGTCCGGTCGTGGCGATCCGCTTCAGGAGTCGTAGATCGGTTCCTACTGTCACGGATTGTACGTCTATTATACTTAGCTTAAACCATATGCAGTATCTGATTATGCTTTAAAACTGTAGCTCTTTAATAAAAAGCCTTGCAACTCCTAAGACCCTTTGGGTAATCTGTGTGTGACCTGTGATCCTAAACTTTCACTATCCACTCCCTGTGGTAGCGAGTTCCACATTCTCACCACTCTTTGGGTAAAGAAGTTTCTCCTGAATTCCCTATTGGATTTCTTGGTGACTATCTTATATTGATGGCCTCTAGTTATGCTCTTCCCCACAAGTGGAAACATTCTCTCTGTATCCACTCTATCAAAACCTTTCATAATTTTATAGACCTCTATTAGGTCACCCCCTCAGCCTTCTTTTTTCAAGAGATTAGAGACCCAGCCTGTTCATCCTTTCCTGATATGTATACCCTCGCATTTCTGGTATCATCCTTGTAAATCTTCTCTGCACCCTCTCCAGTGCCTCTATATTCTTTTTATAATATGGCGACCAGAACTGTACGCAGTACTCCAAGTGTGGTCCAACCAAGGTTCGATACAGGTTTTGCATAACTTCCCTACTTTTCAATTCTATCCCTCTAGAAATAAACCCTAGTGCTTGGTTTGCTTTTTTATTCCGGCCTTGCTAACCTGTGTCACGGGATCTTTTACATCCATCTGAAAGGCTGACGGGGGCCTCGGTTTAATGTCTCATCCGAAAGACGGCACCTCCGACAGCGACGCACTCCCTCAGCACTGCACTGGGAGTGTCAGGCTAGATTTTTGTGCTCAAGTCTCTGGAGTGAGACTTGAACCCACAGCCTCATATATGGAATAATGGGTAGCTGAGAGTAAGTTACAGGCTGAAATCTAATGGAGGCTCCCACTGAAATGGCGATTATGAGTACGATTCCTGTTTGCCAACATAACAACTTCAAAACTTAGTATTCATTGTTTGTGAAACACTTTCGGATGTCCTGAGGAAATGATAAGCCATATTCCATGTGAACATTTAAAGTGTTTGAAACACATTCCTCGGTCACTCATTCAATGAGGTGTTAACCTTGCCTGCTATTAAGAGTTCAATATGTTCATTAAAATTGCAAATAGAGGTACTTTATTCAAACGCATTAAATATCACACCATAATATCGCACGGGGAGATTCTCCTATGGAGAGAGATTGAGTAGACTAGGCCTATATTCCCTCGAGTTTAGAGGAATGAGGGGCTTGACAGGGTAGATGCTGGGAGGATGTTTCCCCCCTGGCTGGGGAGTCTAGAACCAGGGGTCACAGTCTCAGAATAAGGGGTCGGCCATTCAGGACTGAGATGACGAGAAATGTCTTCACTCAGAGGGGGGTGAATCTTTGGAATTCTCTACCCCAGAGGGCTGTGGAGGCTCAGTCATTGAGTATATTCAAGGCCGAGATGGATAGATGTTTGAATATTAAGGGAATCAAGGGATATGGAGATAGTGCAGGAAAGTGGAGATGAGGTCGAAGATCAGCCATGATCTTATTGAATGGTGGAGCAGGCTCGAAGGGCTGAATAGCCTGCTCCTATTTCTTCTGTTCTTGTGTTATTTCCAGGTTTATGTAGGAGGAGATGGGTTTGATGCTACAGTGGTTATGATACAGGACTAGAAACCCAGAGGTCATGAGCTCCTACCCTAATATGGCAAGTTACGAAAGTGAATTCAGTAAATCTGATAGCTTGTGGCACCAGATAATGACTGTGGAAACCATATATGTCATTAAAAAAAAAACAACTCATTGACTCATGTCCTTCAGGGAAGAGAACCTTCTGCCTCTACCCAGTCTGGCCTACAAGTGACTCTAGACCCAAACTATGTTCTTGGCACTCAATGTGCACAGATTTTGGTCCCCTTATCTAAGGAAGGATATACTTGCCTTGGAGGCGGTGCAACGAAGGTTCACCAGACTGATTCCTGGGATGAGAGGGCTGTCCTATGATGAGAGATTGAGTAGAATGGGCCTATACTCTCTGGAGTTTAGAAGAATGAGAGGTGATCTCATTGAAACATATAAAATTCTTATAGGGCTTGACAGGGTAGATGCTGAGAGGTTGTTTCCCCCTGGCTGGAGAGTCTAGAACTAGGGGTCACAGTCTCAGGATAAGGGGTCGGCCATTTAGGACTGAGATGAGGAGGAATTTCTTCACTCAGAGGGTGGTGAACCTTTGGAATTCTCTACCCCAGAGGGCTGTGGATGCTCAGTCGTTGAGTATATTCAAGGCTGAGATCGATGGATTTTTGGACTCTAGGGGAATCATGGGATATGGGGATCGGGCGGGAAAGTGGAGTTGAGGTCGATGTTCAGCCGTGATCTCAGTTAATGGTGGAGTAAGCTCGAGGGGCCGAATGGCCAACTCCTGCTCCTATTTCTTATGTTCTGAATGCCCTCTGAAGTAGTTGTAAAAACAATCCCATGAAACAAGAGTACCCATGAGCACCTTCTCATGGCAACTAGGGATGGGCAATAAATATGGTCTTGCAAATGTCACCCACCTCTAAAGAACAACTAATAAAATAATTGAATCATATTGATTCCATGGTTTATTTTTTGCCAGTCTTGCATGTCCCAGCAGAAGATTGGGCGCTGATGTCCCATTTATATCTTATCACTTCTCCAGAAGCAAAGTTGCTGCCACCAGCCAAGAGAAACGTCCCCTGTCTTATCACCGGGGTAGCAACTGTATCCTGTTCCTGGGTTCCATCATAGAATGGTTACAGCACAGAAAGAGGCCATTCGTCCTGTCGAGCCCGTGCCGGCTCTCTGCAAGAGCACTTCAACTAGTCCCACTCCCCCCCTGCCCTTTCCCCGTAGCCCTGAAATTTTTTTTCCTTCAGGTACTTATCCAACTCCCTTTTGAAAGCCGTGATTGAGTCTGCCTCCACCCACCCTCTCAGGTAGGGCATTCCAGATCCTAACCACTTGCTGCATAAAAAAGTTTTTCCTCATGTCGCCTTTGGTTCTTCTGCCAATCACCTTAAATCTGTGTCCTCTGGTTCTCGACCCTTCCGCCATTGAGAACAGTTTCTCTCTATCCACTCTGTCTAGACCCCTCATGATTTTGAACACCTCTATCAAATCTCCTCTCAACCTTCTCTGCTCTAAGAGAACAACCCCAGCTTCTCCAGTCTATCCACGTAACTGAAGTCCCTCATCCATTTTCGTAAATCTTTTCTGCATCCTCTCTAAGGCCTTCACATCCTTCCTAAAGTGCGGCGCCCAGAATTGGGCACAATACTCCAGTTGAGGCCGAACCAGTGTTTTATAAAGGTTCAGCATAACATCCTTGCTTTTGTACTCTAGCATCTATAGTGTCAGCTGTGGCTCAGTGGGCCGCACTCTCGCCTCTGAGTCAGAAGGTTGTGGGTTCAAGTCCCACTCCAGAGACTCGAGCACATAAAGCTAGGCTGACACTGAGCGAGCGCTGCACTGTTGGAGGTGCCGTCTTTCGGATGAGACGTTAAACTGAGGCCCTGTCTGCTTTCTCATGTGGACGTGGCACTATTTCGAAGAAGAGTAGGGGTCCCTGGTGTCCCGGGGCCAATATTTCTCCCTCAAACAACATAACAAAAACAGATTATCTGGTCATTTTCGCATTGCTGTTTGTGGGATCTTGCTGTGCGCAGATTGGCTGCTGCCTTTCCCACATTACAACAGTTACTTCAATTGGCTGTAAAGCGCTTTGAGACGTCCGGTGGTTGTGAAAGGCGCTGTAGAAATGCAAGTCTTTCTTTCTATTTATGAAGCCCAGGATCCCGTAAGCTTTCTTAACCGCTTCACTCAACCGGCCCTGCCACCTTAAACGATTTGCTCACATATACCCCCAGGTCTCTCTGTTCATGCACCCCCTGCAGAATTGTACCCTTTAGTTTATATTGCCTCTCCTCATTCTTCCTACCAAAATGTATCACTTTGACCAAAGTGTACCATTATATAGACTGGCCATTTGACCGACTATGGCTGGCCTTCATCTTAAAGGTCCACAGCCAGAATGGCAAAGTCCCATTGCTTGAGGAACATCAACTTGCATTTATATAGCGCCTTTCGCCACCTCAGGACATCCCAAAGCGCTTTACAGCCAATGAAGTACTTTTTGGAGTGTAGTCACTGTTGTAATGTAGGAAACGCAGCAGCCAATTTGCGCACAGCAAGCTCCCACAAACAGCAATGTGATCATGACCAGATAATCTGTTTTTAGTGATGTTGATTGAGGGATAAATATTGGCCCCAGGACACCGGGGGAGAACTCCCCCCCCTGCTCTTCTTCGAAATAGTGGCCGCGGGATCTTCTACGTCCATCTGAGAGAGCAGACGGAGCTTCGGTTTAACGTCTCATCCGAAAGTCGGCACCTCCGACAGTGCAGCACTCCCTCAGCACTGCACTGGGAGTGTCAGCCTGGATTTTGTGCTCGAGTCTCTGGAGTGGGACTTGAACCCACGACCTCCTGTCGCAGAGGCAAGAGAGAGCGCCGCCCACTGATATTACAATGTGACAAGGTTACGTAGACAGCTTCCATTATAAATGCAGTCATAGGAATGTATAATGGAAAACGTTGACCGGAAGTGCATGTAGACTTATGACATATATATATATATATGTATATTACATATATTTGTGTGTGTCTATATTACTCAATTTTTAGGAATGCACTCCAAAACATTGTTCATTGTTGCTGGCCCATCAATGATTCCGTTGGAAATGCATGACCCACTGTGCTACTGAGCCATACAGAGCAGGCACATTTCAGGTCAATCCCTGGTCTGTGCTGAGATGCCATGGAAGTAGGATCTCTGCGCTCCCCCAATTCTGGCCTCTTGCACTCCCCCAGCCCCCCCCCCCACCCGCCCCCCCCCCCCCCCCCACCTCACCGCCCCTCCCCCCGCCCCTTTCCATCGCTCCACCATTGGCGTCTGTGCCTTCAGCTGCCTAGGCTGTCCGAATACCTCCTTTTGTGGCTCGGTGCCAAATTGTGGTTTGCTAATTGCTTCTGTGAAGCGCCCTGGGACGTTGCAGGCTGCTACATCAACGAAAGGTGTTGTTGTTGTAGGGGTATTACAAGCTCCTGACCTTGGGAGAGAAAGAAAACGATTGGCCTGGCGGTGGGGGGGGGGGGGGGGGGGGGGGTCCTGAATCTGATCACCATCTGTTGGCGGGTGTACGTAGGTGGCACAGGCTTGCCTGCACTGACCCCGCTCTGCCCCCTCACTGTCAAATGGCCCACTGACTCTCATTGTTTAGACTCATGGCTGAAGAGTGAGACTTGCGTGCGGTACCGCAACAACAACAACTTGTATTTATATAGCGCCTTTAACGTAGTCAAACGTCCCAAGGCGCTTCACAGGAGCGTTATAAGACAAAAGATTTGACACCGAGCCACATAAGGAGAAATTAGGGCAGGTGACCAAAAGCTTGGTCAAAGAGGTCGGTTTTAAGAAGCATCTTAAAGGAGGAGAGAGAGGCGGAGAGGTTTAGGGAGGGAATTCCAGAGCTTAGGGCCTAGGCAACAGAAGGCACGGCCACCAAAGGTTGAGCGATTGCAATCAGGGATGCTCAAGAGGGCAGAATTAGAGGAGCGCAGATATCTCGGGGGGGGGGGGCGGTTTGTGGGGCTGGAGGAGATTACAGAGATAGGGAGGGGGCGAGGCAATGGAAAATAAGTTGAAACATAGAAGCATAGAAGATAGGAGCAGGAGTAGGCCATTCCGCCCCTCGAGCCTGCTCCGCCATTTAATGAGATCATGGCTGATCATCCAAATTCAGTACCCTGTCCCTGCTTTCTCCCCATATCCCTTGATCCCTTTAGCCTTAAGAAATATATCTAACTCCTTCTTGAATATATTTAATGAATTGGCCTCAACTGCCTTCTGTGGTAGAGAATTCCACAGGTTCACCACTCTCTGGGTGAAGAAATTCCTCCTCATCTCAGTCCTAAATGGCTTACCCCTTATCTTTAGACTGTGACCCCTGGTTCTGGACTCCCCCGCCATCGGGAACATCCTTCCTGCATCTAGTCTGTCTAGTCCTGTTAGAATTTTATAAGTTTCAATGAGATCCCCTCTCATTCTTCTAAACTCTAGCGAATATAAGCCTAATTGACCCAATCTCTCTTCATATGTCATTCCTGCCATCCCAGGTATCAGTCTGGTAAATCTTTGCTGCACTCCCTCCATGGCAAGAACATCCTTCCTCAGATAAGGCGACCAAAACTGCACACAATACTCAAGGTGTGGTCTCACCAAGGCCTTGTACAACTGCAGCAAGACATCCTTGCTCCTGTACTCGAATCCTCTCGCTATGAAGGCCAACATACCATTTGCCTTCTTAATCGCCTGCTGCACCTGCATGCTTACCTTCAGCGACTGGTGCACAAGGACACCCAGATCTCGTTGCACTTCCCCTTTTCCCAATCTATTGCCGTTCAGATAATAATCTGTCTTCCTGTTTTTGCCACCAAAGTGGATAACCTCGCATTTATCCACATTATACTGCATCTGCCATGCATCTGCCCAATCACCCAACCTGTCCAAATCCTACTGGAGTTTCTCTGCATCCTCCTCACAGCACACACGCCCACCCAGCTTTGTGTCGTCTGCAAACTTGGAGATATTACATCTAGTCCCCTCGTCTCGATCATTAATATATATTGTGAATAGCTGGGGTCCTATTGTGGTTTGCTTGCATTTTCCGATGGGTTGTGGCAATGAGCAGGTAACAGGCGTGCAATTTGGGCAGAAAAAGTACTGGCTGAATGGGAATTTACCGGCGGGTTTAGGCATATTTTTGTTTGGTTCCTTTCTCTTGGCAGAAACATTCACGGTACCGGAGTTGACGGTGCGATGGGCACACTTGCTCCTTGCCGGACTGAAGTGAGCCTCGACAAGTCAGAAGGGCAAGTGTTACACCAGCAAGTCATTCTCAAAATTCTACTGAGGAGTGGTGGGATCATCTATTTTTATATAAACACGGAATGGGCTGAGTGTTCTGTGCAGCAGTAATCCCAAAGATTGACTGTTGATGGGAAGGCACATCCACCATTACATCGCTGACATTGTTTTTTTAGACGCGTGTTGGAAAGTGCACTTGGCAGGGAGAAGAGGATAGGAAGCTCGCTTGTTGGAGGTTCAGTGGATAGAGTTCTCACTTAAGGAGTCCTCATGCAGTCAAACCCTCCAGAATAGAGACAGAGGAATTCAGTCATAGAATGACACAGCGCAGAAGGAGACTGTTCGGCTCCATTGTGCCTGTGCCGGCGCTTTAAGAACATAAGAAACAGGAGCAGGAGTCGGCCATTCGGCCCCTCGAGCCTGCTCCGCCATTCAATAAGATCATGGCTGATCCAATCTTGGCCTCGACTCCACTTTCCCGCTCTCTCCCCATACCCCTTGACTCCCTTGTCGTTCAAATGTCTGTCAGTCTCCGCCTTGAATATATTCAATGACCCAGCCTCCACAGCTCTCCGGGGTAGAGAATTCCAAAGATTCACGACCCTCAGAGAAGAAATTCCTCCTCATCTCCGTCTTAAGTGGGCGACCCCTTTAATCTGAAACTATGCCCCCTAGTTCTAGATTCCCCCACGAGGGGAAACATCCTCTCTGCATCTACCCTGTCAAGCCCCCTCAGAATCTTATATGTTTCAATAAGATCACCTCTCATTCTTCTAAACTCCAATGAGTATAGGCCCAACCTGCTCAACCTTTCCTCATACATCAACCCCTTCATCCCAGGAATCAACCTCGTGAACCTTCTCTGCACCGCCTCCAATGCAAGTATATCCTTCCTTAAATATGGAGACCACAACTGTATGCAGTACTCCAGGTGCGGTCTCACCAGCGCCCTGTAAAGTTGCATCAAAACTTCCCTACTTTTATACTCCATCCCCCTTGCAATAAAGGCAAACATTCCATTAGCCTTCCTAATTACTTGCTGTACCTGCATGCTAACTCTTTTATGTTTCATGCACTCGGACCCCCAGATCCCTTTGGACCGCAGCATTCTGTAGTCTCGCTCCATTTAAATAATAATTTGCTTTTTCATTCTTCCTTTGAAAGAGCTCTCCGATTAATCCCCACTTCCCACCCCCCTCCTCCACCGGCTCTTTCCCCCAAAAACCCTGCACATTTTTTTTGTTCCTTTTCATATATTTATCCAATTCCCCTTTTGAAAGCCACTGCCTCCACCGCCCTTTCAGGCAGCGCGTTCCAGATCACAACAACTGGCCACGTTAAAAAAAAATAATTCCCCCCCTTCCCCCCACCCCCCCTCAACCCCACCTCCTCCGGTTCTTTTGCAGATTATCTTAAAGTTGACGGTAAAGGATAAGTGAAAATGAACTGACCTGTTTCTCTTCAGGAGACGTGTGATTCACATTCAGAGTCTCAGACTGAAGTGTTGATTACGGTCCTTGCCTGTGAGCTGTGACCTTCGGGTAACTACCTTGACTAATCCACGTTGCCCAATCCCAGCTCTTCAGACCCAGCTCTCCGTATCCCACAAGGCTCCGGTTTTTTTTGCTGATCGACCCAAGCAGCACATTTTTACTTTTTCTATTTCGTGCTTTTCTCATCCTTCGAAGGACGTTCTGACAAATCTAATTTACATGTATGTAAATCTCCTCAGAGCGGTGTGTGTTGGAGGTGGGGGGGGTGGTGGTGGGGGGAGCGAGACGGTTTCCCTGTGGTGATTCATTGTATGCCTTACTGTGCTGAACTGAGCTGTTTCTTCCCGCTATGAGTTGCTGGGCTTTTTTAGAAAGAATAAAAACTGACTGGAGGGTGGTTGAGGGGGGAGGGAGGGGGGGTGTGGGGGGGACATAGAAAGATAGAAAAATAGGAGCAGGAGTAGACCATTCAGCCTCATTCAATATGATCATGGCTGATCCTCTATCTCAATACCATATTCCCGCTCTCTCCCCATACCCCCGATGCCTTTTGTGTCTAGAAATCTATCTATCTCCTTCTTAAATATATTCAGTGACTTGGCCTCCACAGCCTTCTGTGGTAGAGAATTCCACAGGTTCACCACCCTCTGAGTGAAGAAATTTCTCCTCATCTCAGTCCTAAATGTCCTACCCCGTATCCTGAGACTGTGACCCCTCGTTCTAGAGCCCCCAGCCAGGGGAAAACATCCTCCCTGCATCCAGTCTGTCTAGCCCTGTCAGAATTTTATACGTTTCAATGAGATCCCCTCTGATTGGTGGGTAGAGGTGGCGGGAGGAAGGAGCAGGGGGCGATCTGAATGGTTGAGAGGAAATCGGAATCGACATTCCAGAAACTGCACCACTGAAGAATAAAAACAAAATAACTCTTTTTATGAATGTGGGTAGAGGAATCTGCCTCCGTTGCGTCTACGCACACGCAACGATTTGAGGGTTTCAGTAGAACATGGGCTGAGGCGGGGGCGGAGGTGGGTGATGTTAGAGGTGGAAGTAGGCGGTCTTTGTGAGGGAAAGGTTTTTTTGGGGGGGGGTCTAAAACTAGGGGCCATAAATAGAAGATAGTCACCGATAAATCCAATCGGGGATTCAGGAGAAACTTCCTGACCCAGAGAGTGGTGAGAATGTGGAACTCACTCCCACAGGGAGTGGTTGAGGCGAATAGCAGAGATACATTTAAGGGGAAGCTAGATAAACACACGAGGGAGAAAGGAATAGAAGGATAGGGTGATGGGGTGAGATGAAGTAGAGTGGGAGGAGGCTGGTGTGGAGCATAAACACTGGCACGGACCAGTTGGGCCGAAAGGCCTGTTTTTCTGCTGTGGGCTCGGTGTCATTCTACCTGAAACGCTGCAGCCAATTGACGCACAGCAAGATCCCACAAACAGCAATGAGAAAACGACCAGATAATCTGTTTATAGTGATGTCGGTTGAGGGATAAATATTGGCCGGGAATCCGGGGAGAACTCCCCCCCCCCTACTGTTTATAGTGATGCCGGCCAGGGGCGAGAGAGGTTCGATGAGAAATCTTACCGCACTCAGGAGGTTTTCGTTTTGAGAAAATTCCAAGTCAAGTTTTTTTTTGTTGCAAATCTCCGACAGAACCTCCCCAGGGAGCATGTGAAGGGTGACAGAAAGACATTCTGTACAAAAACTGATGGGGCAGGCAAAGACCAGCTGGTCCATCAAGCCTGCCCCACACTCATAATGACCGGAGCCTCGTGGACCAGACACTTCTGGCTCCCGCCCGTCCCTCGCCCACCCCCTGTCCCCCCCCCCCTCCCACCTCCCCTCCCGGGAGAGCCGAAAATACCAGAGGAAAAAAACCCAGGGCCAGTAACACATTACGAAAAATTCCTCGGAACATCAGTCCAACACGTGTTATGTGTAAAGGCTCTTCCATTCTAGATTACCTTTATTCTGGTCAATGAATCATTGTGAAACGGAGGGAGGGAGGGAGGGGGAGGACCTGTTAACCAGTTCCACATTTTTAGTCTCATTGACAGATGATCAATATCACGTGAGCCTCACTTTACAGGCTTGGCTCAAAGGTTGTGATTCGGAACACAATCACTTCTGCCCTGCGCTCTGCTTGATAGAGGGCGAGATTGGCCTCGTGTAGCAGTGCCAAAATGGCTGTACTCTTTCTGATCGGGTGATTAAACAAATCAACTGTAACTTAATAGAACTGTCAATAAAACTTAACAAATGAAGTTAAAATTGTGTCGGCCGGGTGGCGATGTTGCACTCCAGTCCCCGCGGCGCCCACCGGTCGCGGGAAGGCCTCGAGCGTGCCGGCGGACACCGCGTGCTCCAGCTCCTGGGCCACCCGGGCGCCAACGTGGCCGCGGAGGTGTATAGCAAATCGACAGACCGTTTCACACCAGGGAATTTAAAAAAATAGACAATTCGGTGCGGTTTAAAACGAGCTACGGATTCGCTAAGAGCTTCGACCCATCTCACCCCCTTTACACACTCTATCAGCAAGTCTTTGACAATGAGGACAGGTTGCACAGACTGGGCTTGTATTCCCTCGAGTGTAGAAGATTAAGGGGTGATCTCATTGCGGTGTTTAAGATGATTAAAGGATTCGATTGGGTAGATAGAGTGAAACTATTTCCTCTGGTGGGGGAGTCCAGAACAAGGGGGCAGAACCTTCAAATTAGAGCCAGGCCGTTCAGGGGTGATGTCAGGAAGCACTTCTTCACACAAAGGGTTAGTGGGAATCTGGAACTCTCTCCCCCAAAAAGCTGTTGAGGCTGTGGGGGCCAACTGAAAATTTCACAACTGAGGTTGATAGATTTTTGTTTGGCAAGGGTATTAAGGGTTACAGAACCAAGGCGGGTAGATGGAGTTAGGTTGCAGATCAGCCATGATCTCATTGAATGGAGGAACAGGCTCGAGGGGCTGAATGGCCTACTCCTGTTCCTCTGGTCCATGAGTCTGGTTTACTGCCAGTCAGATTAATTTTGGTCTATTGCACTAATATGCTTAAACTTGTCACCACCACTGACCCCCCCACCCACAAACTCTCTGGGTGGTTCAGACGGTAAAGGGTGCATCTACTTGGGCCTCTACACCAGAAGGGCCCAGGTCAGTTCGTGCTGAGTCTGATGATCCCAACATGGGATGGGGGCAGGTGAAGCAGAACAACCACCAACGGTGCCTGCAACTGATCGCCAGCCAGTCACACCAGCCGGTAGGGGTGTGCATGTGTCTGTGTCTGTGTCTATATGTGTGCGTCTGTGTCTGTGCATGTGTGTGTGCATCAGTGTCGTCTGTGCGTCTGTCTGTGTGTGTGTATGTGTGTGTGTGTGCGGATGTCTGTCTGTGTGTCTGACTGTGTGTGCACGTCTGTGCGTCTGTGTGTGTGTGTGTGTGTGTGTGTGTGTGTGCGTCTGCATGTGTCTGTGCGCCTCTCTGTGTGTGTGTATGTGTGTGTCTGTCTGTGCGTGTGTGTGCGGACGTCTGTCTATGTGTCTGACTGTGTGTGTGTGTGTGTGTGTCTGTCTGTGTGTGTATGTGCATGTGTGTCTATGTGTGCAGATGTCTGTCTATGTGTCTGTCTGTGCGTATCTGTGTGTGTGTGTTTGTATGTCTGTGCGTGTGTGTGTCTGTATGTCTGTGTGTGTGTGTGTCTGTACATGTGTCTGTCTGTATGTCTGTGTGTGTGTGTGTCTGTGCATGTGTCTGCCTGTATGTCTGTGTGTGTGTGTCTGTATGTCTGTGCGTGTGTGTGTCTGTGTGTCTGTGTGTGTGTGTGTCTGTGCGTGTGTGTGTCTGTATGTCTGTGTGTGTGTGTCTGTATGTCTGTGCGTGTGTGTGGGTTAGGTTGATTTGGCTATGATAAATTGACCCTTAGTGTTAGGGGGGATTAAATATGTGGGGTTATGGGGATAGGATGGGATATGTTAGGGGGAATTAAATACATGGGGTTACGGGGGTAGGGTGGGATATGTGTACTGTGGGGATTAAAGCAGGGACAGGGTACTGGATTTGGATGATCAGCCATGATCGTATTGAATGGCGGAGCAGGCTCGACGGGCCGAATGGCCTACTCCTGCTCCTAGATTCTATGTTTCTATGTCTGTGTGTGTGTCTGTGCGTGTGTCTGTCTGTATGTCTGTGTGTGTGTGTCTGTATGTCTGTGCGTGTGTGTGTCTGTATGTCTGTGTGTGTGTGTGCGGATGTCTGTCTGTCTGTCTGACAGTGTGTGTGTCTGACAGTGTGTATGTGTGTGTGTCTGTATGTCTGTGTGTGTGTGTGCAGATGTCTGTCTGTGTGTCTGACAGTGTGTGTGTCTGACAGTGTGTCTGTATGTCTGTGTGTGTGTGCGTGCGGCGATTTGGGTGAAGACATGATCAGGCTCAGTCTCAGATGCTCTACTCTCAAATAACCTGCTGACACTCACTACCTGAGTTCACGTATGAAGACCGGCTCCTCCTGGGAGACATTGGAAGGTGGGCACGGTGTCCACAGATGGGGAGGTGGACCCCAGTCAGAATGAGCAACAAAGAGACAAAGAAATCGGGGCAGACCAGGTTAAACACAAGTTTGTCCATCAGACGAACTAAAACCTCACCTCTGTGCTGCAGACCCATTCTACCCACGAACAATGCCATGGGAGATGAGTTAGTATCCTAATCATTTTGCCTCCATAGTAACCCTAAAAGCTGCGTGTGAGCTGTGTTGAAATGTTTCTGACAGATGTGATAAGGTGCTGTGTAAACGCCAATCTTTCCCATCAATCAGTTCCTTGTGTACAAAGCACCGATAAACACGGGCGTTCTTTCAAATAAATCAGCTTTCAAAGCTCGTGTTCTTTTCAAATACTTCCAGAAATTCAACAGGGCAAGTTTTTATTTAAAAAATCCCACATCTAGGTTCGCAGGCCTCTGATAATTTCCCTCCACTCCCAGCTCTAGTCACTATGACATAAGTGATGGAGGAAACATTTCCAATCAACGCGAAAAGTATTCCCCAAAAAGCACACACAGATTTCCCTAAAGTAGGACCAAGAACAGGCACACTCGCAATACTATCGAGAAAAGAGACGGCGGGGGGGGCGTGGGGGGGTGACCTGATAATGGTCTTTCAGTTAATGATAGTGTTTGATAGCACAGATGTGGAGAAACTGTTTCCACCTGTGGGGGGAGACCAGAACTCGGGGCCATAAATATAAGGTAGTCACTAATAAATCCTAAAAGGAGGCATGTGTTTACCCAGAGAATGGGGAGAATGTAGACAATACCACGAGGAGTGGTTGAGGCAAATAGTAGAGATGCATTTAAGGGGAAGCTAGATAAGCGCATGAAGGAGGAAGGAATAGAAGGATATGCTGATGGGGTGAGATGAAGAGGGGGGTGGGAGGAGGCTGGTGTGGAGCATAAACACCAGGCATGGACCAGTTGGGCCGAAGGGCCTGTTTCGGTGCCGTGGACTCGATGACATTCTGCTGACAACTTGAACCCCTTCGGAATACTCAGGGTTTGCTTTGGGGCAACACTGGGATCTTCTGCGCCCGGCCAAGCGGGCGGACGGGTACTCGGTTTAGCGTCGCACCCGAAAGGCGGCACCCTCCGACTGACAGTGCGGCGCTCCCTCGGTACCGGCGCTGGGAGTGTCAGCCTAGGTTGTGGGCTCAAGCCCCTGGAGTGGGGACTGTGAAACCCACGGACCCTCGGACCCAGAGGAGAGAGAGCGCGAGCGACCCGCCGAGGCACGGTCGAGGTCTTTTTCCTTTTCGCCCACAAACTTCCCGCACAGAGGTCACGGGATGATAATCTTTTCTCCCTTATTTAAAAAAAAACACCTCTCCATCTGAAATAAAATCCTGTGCAGTGTAAAGGGTTAAGTGAGAATGCTCCTTACCTGAGGCCCATTTCAGGCCATAAATTCCCAATCCGGCCCGTGAAGGACTCACATTTGCCCGAGCAAGGGAAACCACATCTTGTTTATCGGAAACGCTCTGAACTTCTGAAAGTCCCAGAAGAAAAAAAAAACCTCTGCCGAGTGTAGCGAAGGAATCCCTGCACAGCTGGGAGTGGCTTGCTTCTTCCGAGAACGGGAACAAACATGCTGTTTCAAAATAAAGGTGGATTTTTCCTTGGGGGTGGGTGGGTGGAGGGGGGGGGGGAAGGAGGGCCAAGGCCTGGTAAAATCCTCCTTTTGCGGCCCAATGGTTTGGCTACGGGTAAGCTGAGAGGCTCCCGTGCTGATTATAAAGGCGCCCAAGATCTCAAATTTTGCTTCTGATCTCCAGGTCGGGTCAGGTTGTTGGCGGATGGAGGGGGGGCAGGGGTCGCAGTGCGGAGGGCTTCATTAGATTTACAAATCCACGGCGCCTCTCACGACCTCAGGATGTCCCAGAGGGCTCTACGGCCATGACCTCCTGACCCGGAGGCGAGAGTGCTGCCCACCACCTCCCCCCCCCACCCCCGAGCCAAAAGCCGCGTAAATATACAGGGGTCTGCGGCGCGCGCAGTTTTCTGACGATGTCGTCCGATGGAAATCACTGACATGTCCGAGGAAAAAGAAAGACTCGCATTTCTATAGCGCCTTTCACGACCACCGGACGTCCCAAAGCGCTTTACAGCCAATGAAGTACTTTTTTAAGTGTGGTCGCTGTCGTAATGTGGGAAACGCGGCAGCCAATTTGCGCACAGCAAGCTCCCACAAACAGCAATGTGATAATGACCAGATCGTCTGTTTTAGTGATGTTGTTTGAGGGATAAATATTGGCCCCAGGACACCGGGGAGAACTCCCCCCCTGCTCTTCTTCGAAATAGTGGCCGTGGGATCTTTTACATCCACCTGAGAGAGCAGACTGGGCCTCGGTTTAACGTCTCATCCGAAACACGGCACCTCCGACAGTGCGGCACTCCCTCAGTACTGCCCCTCCGACAGTGCGGCGCTCCCTCAGTACTGTCTCTCCGACAGTGCAGTGCTCCCTCAGTACTGTCTCTCCGACAGTGCAGCACTCCCTCAGTACTGCCCCTCCGACAGTGCGGCGCTCCCTCAGTACTGTCTCTCCGACAGTGCAGTGCTCCCTCAGTACTGCCCCTCCAACAGTGCGGCACTCCCTCAGTACTGCGCTGGGAGTGTCAGCCTGGATTTTTGTGCTCAGGTCTCTAGAGTGGGGACTTGAACCCACAACATTCTGACTCAGAGGCGCGAGTGCTGCCCACTGAGCCACAGCTGACACACAGTGTACACGTATGTGTTGGTGTGTGCGGGTGTACGTGGGCGGGTGTGCATGTGCGAGTACACGTGTGTGTGCAATGATTGGAAAGGGTATTAGAAGGGGAGGATTTGTAGACAAGAAACTCAAACCAAACATCACGCCAAGATCTGACAGAATCACTCAATTCATCAGGACCTGAATATCATCGGCCTTTGAATGCGGAAGGAGAAATCATTCTCAGGTTCTTGTGTGCGGGAAAGGATTTGAAACATTATTGTGACCGGTAAAGCACAGAGACCCATTCACACTACAGCGAGAGTGTTCCAGGGCACTGACTGTGGAAAGAGCTTTAACCAGTTACACAGCCTGAAAAAAGTTCGCACCATTCACAGCGGGGAGAAACCGTACACGTGTTCTGTGTGTGGACAAGGCTTCAACCGATCGTCCCACCTGGAGAGACAGATGGACCCTGGAGAAACCGTGGGAATGTGGGGACTGATAGAAGGGATTCAATTATCCGTCTGAGATGCAAATTCATCGGTGCAGTCACACTGGGGAGAGACTGTTGACCCGCTCCGTGTGTGGGAAGGGATTCAGTCGGTCACCCATCCTGCTGAAACACCAGCGAGTTCACACTGGAGAGAATCCGTTCACCTGCTCTGTATGTGGGAAGGGATTCACAAGGTCATCCAGTCTGCTGAAACACCAGCGAATTCACTCTGACAGCAGACCTTTTAAAAGTTCTTGTAAGTATTGGTATGTATAGATTATTAAATAGAATCCACTGGTTGACAGATAGAATTATTTCAATATTAAGCGAGAATAACTAGGGTTTAAGTTAGGTTAAAACACACTCCAGATAGACACACATCTGCTGCCAAGCATGGGTGAGTGTGAAGATTGAATTTAATGCCAGTAGTGAGTCTGGAGGACTGCTGGGGAGTGTGGCCAGAGAATCAGTCCCTTTTGTAAAGGACATTGGAAGCTGTGAGGGTTTGTAGGTTACAGAAGCAGGTAATTAACACTCCTGTGTGGGAGAGTAAAGACCAAACTAATAGAGATTAATGGGCAAGCACAACGAATGATAACAGCTCACCTCCCCACTAAACCAGCAGCTCACTGCCCCACTAAACCACCAGCTCACTGCCCCACTAAACCACCAGCTCAACTCCCCACTAAACCAGCAGCTCACCTCCCCACTAAACCAGCAGCTCACTCCCCACTAAACCAGCAGCTCACTGACCCACTAAACCAGCAGCTCACCTCCCCACTAAACCAGCAGCTCACCTCCCCACTAAACCAGCAGCTCACCTCCCCACTAAACCAGCAGCTCACTGCCCCACTAAACCAGCAGCTCACTGCCCCACTAAACCAGCAGCTCACCTCCCCACTAAACCAGCAGCTCACTGCCCCACTAAACCAGCAGCTCACTGCCCCACTAAACCAGCAGCTCACCTCCCCACTAAACCAGCAGCTCACTGCCCCACTAAACCAGCAGCTGACTACCCCACTAAACCAGCAGCTCACCGCCCCACTAAACCAGCAGCTCAACTCCCCACTAAACCAGCAGCTCACCTCCCCACTAAACCAGCAGCTCACTGCCCCACTAAACCAGCAGCTGACTACCCCACTAAACCAGCAGCTCACCGCCCCACTAAACCAGCAGCTCAACTCCCCACTAAACCAGCAGCTCACCTCCCCACTAAACCAGCAGCTCACTGCCCCACTAAACCAGCAGCTCAACTCCCCACTAAACCAGCAGCTCACCTCCCCACTAAACCAGCAGCTCACCTCCCCACTAAACCAGCTGCTCACCTCCCCACTAAACCAGCAGCTCACCTCCCCACTAAACCAGCAGCTCACCTCCCCACTAAACCAGCAGCTCACTGCCCCACTAAACCAGCAGCTCACTGCCCCACTAAACCAGCAGCTCACCTCCCCACTAAACCAGCAGCTCACTGCCCCACTAAACCTGCAGCTCACTGCCCCACTAAACCAGCAGCTCACTGCCCCACTAAACCAGCAGCTCACCTCCCCACTAAACCAGCAGCTCACCTCCCCACTAAACCAGCAGCTCACTGCCCCACTAAACCAGCAGCTCACCTCCCCACTAAACCAGCAGCTCACTGCCCCACTAAACCAGCAGCGCACTGCCCCACTAAACCAGCAGCTCACTGCCCCACTAAACCAGCAGCTCACTGCCCCACTAAACCAGCAGCGCACTGCCCCACTAAACCAGCAGCTCACCTCCCCACTAAACCAGCAGCTCACTGACCCACTAAACCTGCAGCTCACTGCCCCACTAAACCAGCAGCTCACTGCCCCACTAAACCAGCAGCTCACCTCCCCACTAAACCAGCAGCTCACCTCCCCACTAAACCAGCAGCTCACTGCCCCACTAAACCAGCAGCTCACCTCCCCACTAAACCAGCAGCTCACTGCCCCACTAAACCAGCAGCGCACTGCCCCACTAAACCAGCAGCTCACTGCCCCACTAAACCAGGAGCTCACCTCCCCAGTGAATCACAGTTTTACTGTGAGGGCTGTGGGGTATATCAGTGTTACAGTGAGGGGTGTGGGGTATATCAGTGTTACAGTGAGGGGTGTGGGATATATCAGTGTTACAGTGAGGGGTGTGGGGTATATCAGTGTTACAGTGAGGGGTGTGGGGTATATCAGTGTTACAGTGAGGGGTGTGGGGTATATCAGAGTGTTACAGTGAGGGGTGTGGGATATATCAGAGTGTTACAGTGAGGGGTGTGGGGTATATCAGCGTGTTACAGTGAGGGGTGTGGGGTATATCAGTGTGTTACAGTGAGTGGTGTGGGGTTATATCATTGTTACAGTGAGGGGTGTGGGGTATATCAGTGTTACATTGAGGGGTGTGGGGTATATCAGTGTGTTACAGTGTGGGGTGTGGGGTATATCAGTGTGTTACAGTGAGGGGTGTGGGGTATATCAGTGTGTTACAGTGAGGGGTGTGGGGTATATCAGAGTGTTACAGTGAGGGGTGTGGGGTATATCAGAGTGTTACAGTGAGGGGTGTGGGGTATATCAGAGTTACAGTGAGGGGTGTGGGGTATATCAGAGTGTTCCAGTGAGGGGTGTGGGGTATATCAGAGTTACAGTGAGGGGTGTGGGGTATATCAGAGTGTTACAGTGAGGGGTGTGGGGTATATCAGAGTGTTACAGTGAGGGGTGTGGGGTATATCAGAGTGTTACAGTGAGGGGTGTGGGGTATATCAGAGTTACAGTGAGGGGTGTGGGGTATATCAGAGTGTTACAGTGAGGGGTGTGGGGTATATCAGTGTTACAGTGAGGGGTGTGGGGTATATCAGAGTTACAGTGAGGGGTGTGGGGTATATCAGAGTTACAGTGAGGGGTGTGGGGTATATCAGTGTTACAGTGAGGGGTGTGGGGTATATCAGTGTTACAGTGAGGGGTGTGGGGTATATCAGAGTTACAGTGAGGGGTGTGGGGTATATCAGTGTTACAGTGAGGGGTGTGGGGTATATCAGTGTTACAGTGAGGGGCGTGGGGTATATCAGTGTTACAGTGAGGGGCGTGGGGTATATCAGTGTTACAGTGAGGGGTGTGGGGTATATCAGAGTTACAGTGAGGGGTGTGGGGTATATCAGAGTTACAGTGAGGGGTGTGGGGTATATCAGTGTTACAGTGAGGGGTGTGGGGTATATCAGTGTTACAGTGAGGGGTGTGGGGTATATCAGAGTTACAGTGAGGGGTGTGGGGTATATCAGAGTTACAGTGAGGGGTGTGGGGTATATCAGAGTTACAGTGAGGGGTGTGGGGTATATCAGTGTTACAGTGAGGGGTGTGGGGTATATCAGTGTTACAGTGAGGGGTGTGGGGTATATCAGAGTTACAGTGAGGGGTGTGGGGTATATCAGAGTTACAGTGAGGGGTGTGGGGTATATCAGTGTTACAGTGAGGGGTGTGGGGTATATCAGAGTTACAGTGAGGGGTGTGGGGTATATCAGAGTTACAGTGAGGGGTGTGGGGTATATCAGAGTTACAGTGAGGGGTGTGGGGTATATCAGAGTGTTACAGTGAGGGGTGTGGGGTATATCAGAGTGTTACAGTGAGGGGTGTGGGGTATATCAGAGTTACAGTGAGGGGTGTGGGGTATATCAGTGTTACAGTGAGGGGTGTGGGGTATATCAGTGTTACAGTGAGGGGTGTGGGGTATATCAGAGTTACAGTGAGGGGTGTGGGGTATATCAGTGTTACAGTGAGGGGTGTGGGGTATATCAGAGTTACAGTGAGGGGTGTGGGGCATATCAGAGTTACAGTGAGGGGTGTGGGGTATATCAGAGTTACAGTGAGGGGTGTGGGGTATATCAGAGTTACAGTGAGGGGTGTGGGGTATATCAGAGTTACAGTGAGGGGTGTGGGGTTTATCAGAGTTACAGTGAGGGGTGTGGGGTATATCAGAGTTACAGTGAGGGGTGTGGGGTATATCAGTGTTACAGTGAGGGGTGTGGGGTATATCAGAGTTACAGTGAGGGGAGTGGGGTATATCAGAGTCACAGTGAGGGGTGTGGGGTATATCAGAGTCACAGTGAGGGGTATATCAGAGTCACAGTGAGGGGTGTGGGGTATATCAGAGTTACAGTGAGGGGTGTGGGGTATATCAGTGTTACAGTGAGGGGTGTGGGGTATATCAGTGTTACAGTGAGGGGTGTGGGGTATATGAGAGTTACAGTGAGGGGTGTGGGGTATATCAGAGTGTTACAGTGAGGGGTGTGGGGTATATCAGAGTGTTACAGTGAGGGGTGTGGGGTATATCAGAGTTACAGTGAGGGGTGTGGGGTATATCAGAGTGTTACAGTGAGGGGTGTGGGGTATATCAGAGTTACAGTGAGGGGTGTGGGGTATATCAGAGTTACAGTGAGGGGTGTGGGGTATATCAGTGTGTTACAGTGAGGGGTGTGGGGTATATCAGAGTTACAGTGAGGGGTGTGGGGTATATCAGAGTTACAGTGAGGGTTGTGGGGTATATCAGAGTTACAGTGAGGGGTGTGGGGTATATCAGAGTTACAGTGAGGGTTGTGGGGTATATCAGAGTTACAGTGAGGGGTGTGGGGTATATCAGAGTTACAGTGAGGGTTGTGGGGTATATCAGAGTTACAGTGAGGGGTGTGGGGTATATCAGAGTTACAGTGAGGGGTGTGGGGTATATCAGAGTTACAGTGAGGGGTGTGGGGTATATCAGAGTTACAGTGAGGGTTGTGGGGTATATCAGAGTTACAGTGAGGGGTGTGGGGTATATCAGAGTTACAGTGAGGGGTGTGGGGTATATCAGAGTTACAGTGAGGGGTGTGGGGTATATCAAAAGGGAGTTGGATAAGTGCCCGAAGGAAAAAAATTTGCCGGGCTACAGGGAAAGGGCGGGGGAGTGGGACTTGCTGAAGTGCTCTTGCAGAGAGCCGGCACGGACTCGACGGGCTGTAAGGCCTCCTTCTGTGCTGTAACCATTCTATGATTCTACATGTGTGTGTAAGTGTGCGTGTGCGACACAACTGGGCTCGGCTGCGAAAATCTTATCAGTCCAACATCTTTACAACACTCGCTGAAGGGCCATCGATTATTGCACAAGTTTATTGAGTGTTAACAATTGATCATCAGCAATAAGGGCAATAAAATACATATATTCTAGTAATAAAGGAACCTGCCTCTGTTTATTGACCTCTTGCCTCAGTATTTACAGGTTCAGTGAATGGTTACGAGCCCAATAAATCACAGGTATTGCGGGTTTTTACTGCACTTCTCAATCAGGTTGGCAACGACCCTTCAGCCCGAGTCACATGTCATCGCCCGACAGTATGTGATCCAGATTACTGAAAGCCACACAACCATTGGCCGCAGCTCCCTTAAGGGAAACTCTCCAATGGTTTGAATTAAAAAAAATTTTTTTTTTACTTTGAGTCTTCCTGTAAAGTCCCCGATGTTAAAAAAAAAAGGAAATTAGAAAAAAAAACAGCTGTAAACGCAGGAACTGCTAGCTGGGCAAGACTGTGACAGTAATACGAAAACTGCTGCACTGAATTTAATATCGAAATTAAAAGTTACAGTAACTCGTGTCCAGAATTGATCCCCTCCCATTCGCTCCCCAATCCAACAGAAACACTTTAATAAGGACCAAACATCTTTTATATATGTATCTCTCTTAAAGAAACTATTTTTGATTACTTGGATGTTGAGCAAGACCTAATTGGG
Source organism: Squalus acanthias (assembly GCA_030390025.1). Classification (NCBI taxonomy): domain Eukaryota; kingdom Metazoa; phylum Chordata; class Chondrichthyes; order Squaliformes; family Squalidae; genus Squalus; species Squalus acanthias. The sequence goes on along the minus strand of CM059451.1, from coordinate 12,853,610 downwards.
TCTGGCTGCAAAGTCCACCACATTTCAATCGTGAACTGTGCTGATACTTAGGGGCTTCTTCTTCTCTGGCGGTACATGTTCGCGCCATAACACAGACCGCCTACTTCCACCTCCGCAACATCGCCCGTCTCCGCCCTTGCCTCAGCTCATCCGCTGCTGAAACCCTCATCCATGTCTTTGTTACCTCTAGACTTGACTATTCCAACGCACTCCTGGCCGGCCTCCCACATTCCACCCTACGTAAACTTGAGGTCATCCAAAACTCGGCTGCCCGTGTCCTAACTCGCACCAAGTCCCATTTGCCCATGTGCTCGCTGACCTACATTGGCTCCCCGGTTAAGCAGCGCCTCGATTTTAAAATTCTCATCCTTGTTTTCAAATCACTCCATGGCCTCGCCCCTCCCTATCTCTGTAATCTCCTTCAGCCCCACAAACCCCCGAGATATCTGCGCTCCTCTAATTCTGCCCTCTTGAGCATCCCTGATTATAATCGCTCCACCTTTGGCGGCCGTGCCTTCTGTTGCCTAGGCCCTAAGCTCTGGAATTCCCTGCCTAAACCTCTCCGCCTCGCTACCTCTCTCTCCTCCTTTAAGACACTCCTTAAAACCGACCTCTGTGACCAAGCATTTGGTCACCTGTCCTAATTTCCCCTTATGTGGCTCGGTATAAATTTTTTTTGTCTTATAATACTCCTGTTGTGAAGCGCCTTGGGATGTTTTACTACGTTAAAGGCGCTATATAAGTATAAGTTGTTGTTGTTGTTGGCGGTGCAGACTAATTACCGAGGTTTGCGCTTTTTTTTTTAAACGCATCGGCCACCCTGTTTCGTTCATTATTTGAAATGGGTCGAGATTAAATGAGGCCTCAAAGCCCCTCAGTGTCCAGAGATGCAGGTGTAAAAATGGCCACTTGATGCACTGGAGACCTGTCTGGAAGCATCAACCCGGGATGAGTCACCGCACTTGGGAGGGAGGGGAGAAAATTGGTGGTGGGTGGGTGGGGAGTGGGGGTGGGGGGCGGGCGAGTGAACAAAAAAAAACGAAGAGAACGCAAGATTAGTGAAAGTCAACGATGAGAAAAAAAGTCACTGACTGAAGCCCATCCCTCTAGTACTGCAACTCACTCAGCCCGGCACCCAAAGGTATGTTGAACACCCTCCATGTGTTTAACTGGCAGATTATTCCAAACCTTAACCATCTTGAAGGGGAAAATAATTGCAGGGCTATGGGACGAAGAGCAGGGGGAGTGGGACTAATTGGAGAGCTCTTTCAAAGAGCCGGCACAGGCACGATGGGCCGAAAGGCCTCCTTCTGTGCTGTAGGATTCTATCCTTTGAGTAAATATTAATTTAAGTTATCTCAAACCAGCTGGATCAAAGGACATGAATTTAAATTAGTCAAAAGTAAATTAAAAATAGATATATATGGGGGGGGGGAGGGGACAAAATCTTTACTTAAATAATTTATATACCTCAATGAAATTGCCTGTTAACCTTCTCTCTAGGCTGCAACCTGTCCAATCATTCCTTACAGCTCAGCCCCTTAACGTTCGCATTCAGTCTCGCTGCTCTTCTCTGGCTGTAGATGTGCTGGGTGTATTCTCCAACCAGGCCATTCCGGTACAACGGTTTAATGCACACACACTCAAAATAAATGGGGGTTACACTTGCGTTCAAAAGAAAACTGGAGGAATTTAGTACAAGTCGCACGGGAACAGCACTGGTTTCAAAATAGGCCCTATGTCCCTTTTCCAGTGTGGTGGTCAAGGTTTACAATGTGCCCAATGTGGTTTGACCAGTGCTTAGAAAGTCTCAATGCTGTCTCTGTACGAGTCAATTATTCCATATATGCCAACGCCCTAATTGGTTTTTTTAAAGTGCTTTTCCACATTCTCTCAACATTGGTAGTCAACTATCGCTCCCAGGTCTTTTTCAGGCTCTCCCTGTGCCAATTTTATTCCCTTCCTTGTACGTCTGTGTTATTGTTCTCAGGCAATATGCAAATCTTTGCATTAGTCAGTGTTAAGAACATAAGAAATAGGAGCAGGAGTCGGCCATTTGGCCCTTCGAGCCTGATCTTCTACCTCATCTCCACTTTCCTGCACTATCCCCATATCCCTCGATTCCCTTAATATCCAAAAATCTATCGATCTCTGTCTTGAATATACTCAACGACTGAGCCGCCACAGCATCTCTGGGGTAGAGAATTCCAAAGATTCACCACCCTCTGAGTAAAGATATTTCTCCTCATCTCAGTCCTAAATGGCCGAGCCCTTATTCTGAGACTGTGACCCCTGGTTCTAGACTCCCCAGCCAGGGGAAACATCCTCCCTGCATCTACCCTGTCAAACCCTGTAAGAATTTTGTATGTTTCAATGAGACCACCTCTCATTCTTCTAAACTCTAGAGAATTTAGGCCTAGTCTACTCAATCTCTCCTCATGGGACAATCCCCCCCATCCCAGGAATCAGTCTGGTGAACCTTCGTTGCACTCCCTCTATGGCAAGTATATCCTTCCTTAGGTAAGGAGACCAAAACTGTACACAGTACTCCAGGTATATAATTGCAGTATTAAATGTAATTTGCCATTAGCGTCAGCTGTGGCTCAGTGGGCAGCACTCTCACCTCTGAGTCAGAAGGTTGTGGGTTCATAATCCCTACTCCAGAGACTTGAGCACATAAATCCAGGCTGACACTCCCAGTGCCAGTGCTGAGGGAGTGCCGCACTGTCGGAGGTGCCGTCTTTCGGATGAGATGTTAAACCGAGGCCCCGTCTGCTCTCTCAGGTGGACGTAAAAGATCTCATGACACTATTTTGAAGAAGAGCAGGGGGAGTTCTCCCCGGTGTCCTGGGCCCAATATTTATCCCTCAATCAACAAAACAAAAACAGATGATCTGGTCATTATCACATTGCTATTTGTGGGAGCTTGCTGTGCGCAAATCGGCTGCCAAGTTTCCCACATTACAACAGTGACTCCACTTCAAAAAGTACTTCAATGGCTGTAAAGCGTTTTGAGACGTCCGGTGGTCGTGAAAGGCGCTATAGAAATGCAAGTCTTTCTTTTTATTTGTCTGTCCGAATGAGGAATTCATCTAAATCTTTCCACAATTTCTTAACTGTATCTGCTCCCCGACTGTATGTTTTCATGCCTCCTGTAAATTTGACCAGCTTACAATTGGCTACTGCATCTTGTTCATTTCGGAACTGGGTGGGACCCAAACATCCCTCTGACCCTCTGCTCAATACCTTCCCCTTCTCTGATGTTACAGCAGCAGCCATTTTGGGCACTGCACACTCCTACAAATAGCAATGAGATGAAAGAACAGTGAAACTATTTTTGCTGGTGCCAGTTGAGGTAGGAACGAGGGGCCCGGACCCAAGGAGAACCCCCTTGCTCATCTTCCAATAGGTATTGAGCAGAGGGTGTCAGTGCTTGAGTCCCACCTAGTTCCTAAGTGAACAAGAAGCAGTAGTGAATTGCAAGCTGGTCAAATTTATAGGAGACACAGGATACATGCAGTCGGGTAGAGGATACAGTTAGGAAGGAGGTGAAGGCCTTAGAGAGAAAAGATTTACCAGAATGATTCCAGGGATGAGGGACTTCAGTTCCTTGGATAGACTGGAGAAGCTGGGGTTGGTCTCCTTGGAGCAGAGAAGATTGAGAGGAGATTTGATAGAGGTGTTCAAAATCATGAGGGGTGTCTGGACAGAGTCGATAGAGAGAAACTGTTCCCATTGGCAGAAGGGTCGAGAACCAGAGGACACAGATTTAAGGTGATTGGCAAAAGAACCAAAGGCGGCGAAAGAAAAAAACGACTTTACTGAACGAGTGGTTGGGATCTGGATTGCGCTGCCTGAAAGGGTGGTGGAGGCAGACTCAATCACGGCTTTCAAAAGGGAGTTGGATACGTGCCTGAAAGAAAAAAATTTGCAGGGCTACGGGGAAAGGGTGGGGGGGGGGAGTGGGACTAGCTGAAGTGCTCTTGCAGAGAGGCGGCACGGGCTCGACGGGCCGAATGGCCTCCTTCCGCACTGTAACCATTCTGTGGGATCTTTAATATCCACCTGAACTGCTGAAACACAGATGGAGCCTGTGTTTCCTACATTACAACAGTGACTACACTCCAAAAAGTACTTCATTGGCTGTAAAGCGCTTTGAGACGTCCTGAGGTGTAGAAATGCAAGTCTTTTTTTTTAAAACATGGATTGTTGCTACACTGTCTGGTGGTTCACTGCATCATTGGGGGAGCTAGTTGCAGACTGCATAGTAAGCAATTGCGTTTACTCCGAATGATTCAAATGGGATTCCAAGATCTTTATATTAATGATCAGTATCACCGTCAAACCACCAGTCATATTTAGATGCGCTACCTTGGTTTACAGGCACCATTTGAATCATTCTGCGCTAAATGTTTAGTCACAAGCTCCAGAATGACAACACAACTCCCAGAGGTGTTAGCTCGACATAAATCCCGAAAACTTTAAAAACCCTTTTACCCAAGTCAAAACAAAACTCAATGGCTGACTCGGGGTTTTTTTTTTCAAATTTAAAACGTTCCTGTAAAAAAAGTAAAAACCATCAGAATGACTCCTGGTTCGAAAAAAAACAAAACCGGGGCAGCGAATCCGGGGACCGCACGCTGTGCCGATCAGAGATGCTCAGAAACGTTGCGTTGGGCTAATGCAGCTTATGAAACATTCTGTGACCACAATGTACTGAAACCAGTGTGTGGTGCACCACTCCATCTATCTTTATTGCTGTTACTGTGATTTTTTTTCAAAACGTGACCTGGGCTTGCCTCAACTTGGACCTCTGGGATAGCGCGGCCTTCATGGTTACGGGTGCCGCTCCAGCAAAGCAGAGATTGAGGCCCTGATTTTAAGGGGGTTGGGGCGTGGGTAGGGTTTTTTTTGGGGAGGCTCGAAGTGAGGGGCTCCCCCGGCCGTTATAAAGGAAGCGAAGCAATGCCCCCCCCCCCACCCGCCCCAATCAGCTCATTTTAACTTAAGGGCCACATTTGAGTAATTAAGATCGGTGACCCGCACGAAGCCGGCGGCAATGATGTCAAGGCCGACGGGCGGGAGCGGGGATTGTGGCGGGAGCTGGTCGCTGCTAAGGGAATGGGTCCCGGCGTAAGCTTAAGTACTGTGGGGGGGGGGGCAAGGGTTCCCAAACAGACGCCGCTGTGTGGGAGGCAGAGAGAGAGGGGGGGGGGGGGGGGGCCGGGGCAAGAGTGGCCCGAGGATTTCTTCCTGCTCCTCCTCCTCCGATTACATATCTTGGCCTCTTCTGGCCGCTCTGCTGCCTCTCGCCGGGTTCCTCTGGTTAGTTTTGACACTGCGCCGGTTCATTAGTGTCCTCTTGGAAGGAAACCCGTTGTCCTTACCCAGTCGGGCCTAGGCGCAGGAGTGGTTTAATTAACCGAATAAGTCAAGTTCCATTTTTATTGCAGGGTTTTCCTATTATTTTGGGAATGGCATTCTAAAATTCCTTACAAGACCGCTAGCCAGTGGATTTAATTTTACATAGAATTACATAAAATCTACAGCCCAGGAATGGGCCATTCGGCCCAACGTGTCCGTGCCGGTGTTTATGTTCCACACCAGCCTCCTCCCACCCCTCTTCATCTTACTCTATCAACACATCCTTCTATTCCTTTCTCCCTTGTATTTAGCTAGCATGTGTTTATTTCAGCATAAAAGAAGAAGTTTCCCGTACATACTTCATGACATGAAAATGTTTCCATATTTTATTGGATCAAATGTACACATACAACATAAATTTTCTTTAAAAAAAACTGCAGTGCAGCTAAAAAGCCATCTTCATATTTCTGTTTCTCCAGCCTTGTAGCATGACAGTATATTTTGGTTATAAAGATTTGCTCCCAGGATATAAAAATACCATGCATACACTGTGCAGTTCCGCTGCACACATTGCAATTGACCTCCAACAATCTGAATATATCACTCCTTTACAGTAATATCAAACATGCCAAGTTCAGGCTTCAAGGTGACATTGTCTGTTTGACTGGTGCTATCCCAAAACAAATGTTGGTCTTACGCTAGACGACAGGGTGTCCAGGGGTGACTGGTAGCTTCTGTACTCCACCACCATACTGGTTACTTGATGTCTCTACCAAAATGCCACACCGCCCATAGTTGACACTCAATTATCTCCATCCAAATTATTTCTGTTTTACTATGGCAATAAGTTTTGCATTCTCTTCCCCGCATTTTCTTTTTTAGTCACTTGAGAACTGCAGTGGAGTCACATCCACTGAGAACTGGGTCAAAATAAAGCTTCAATCCTTGCAGAACATATAGCCTAAGGGAAGAAGCCTTTATCCCCCTCTCCCTTGGGCCATAGCTACCATTCCACCAACCAACTCGGTAGCCATTAGCCTCCTCCCTCTGCTCCGTTCAATGGCCGGCCCAGCCCCTGGTACCGTCTGCTAAATGCTGAGATTCATCAGCACGGGTTTCCCTTCTGCCTCCACAGATGGAAAGCAAGATCATGGTACTAGGAACTCAAGCCAACTCTGTCTCCTCTAAAGAAAACGTCTTGAATCAAGTCCAGCAGGGACATAAGTACAGATCACTGTATCAGCATCCTATAGGACCCTGTAAACAGTATCCACTTTCTGGCCACAAGCTCGCTCTCTCTCTCCCCACCCCCCGCCACCCACCCCTTCAACTAAAACCAAAAAAAAGAGGTATTGCACAGATGTCAACCAGCATATGCTGCCATTGTGGATGCCTTCCAGTGTAAGATAGCAACTGCAAGTACTTTCTCTTTGGGAAGAATCCAGAAGGAAAGTTATTCCAAGCTTGCTGTGGAGTTTGGGAAGAGCAGTGTGGGTATTTTAGAATTGGGCAGTTTGTTTGATGAGGCACGTTGGACATTTACAAACAAGAGCTGACCAAAACTAGTTATGGATTTAATAAACAATAATGCAAGGGGCTGGCCTTCATAGAACTTACTTTCTTTTGTCCCTCCGATTTTCTCCTGTCCTGAAGGTATTGATTCTGGCTGGGTAAAGCCCCATCGGCACCTGCCTCAGATAGCTCACCCAAGCAGATATTTTTCCACTTGCAAACCTAAATAGCAATTATCAACCAGTTATTCGACCTGTAACCCCAGAGCCCAACCCGATGCTGTCCATGCCTGGTATCCACACATCTACACCTCTCAGCATGGGTCAGTGGACAGCAATCAGGAGTGGGAATCTTGGCTGATTTTGCCCCTCCGTAGCCCAGGGTCGCTGAAGCCAAATTGCAGCATCCCCTCAGCTACCTTGGCCGAGTTCAATTATTACCAACTTTCATCAGTCAGGCTTGTATTTTTAAAACTTAATTATAAAAATATATTGTGCACTTCAGACAAATCTCTTTCCCAGAGCCACTCTTGGCCAGCATTCTGCCTAAACTCCTCCTTCCAACTCCCAAATTTGCTTGATTTACCTCGCTTCTCATTACCAACGGCCCCAACCAACTTTAGAAAAATCTAAAACATTCCGCGTCTTAACGCATTCCCTCAAATACCTGCTCACACCTCCGCAGACAAGGGGCCCCTTGTTCATCAACAGTTCACAAAAATCAGATGAACGTGCACCTCACCCATTTAATTTTCCCTCAGAACTTTGGAAAGGGGGGAAAAAAAAGAGAACTCTAGTCTATGCCACGATGGACCAACGGGTGAATGAGTGAAGGACTAAGCTCGTAAACATCTGCAAAAACAAAAAAGGATAAGAAAGTCAAGAATGGCCTTTCTGGTCCTTGCCTTGTCTTATGTGCACAGGGCTGAGAGTTTGATCCTGAACTCATGCACTTGTTGACCGGTCATGGAGCTGGTTCCATGTCTATTTTGTTGCCTTTAAGCAGTTCCAACACTGCACCTCATCACTGCACCACCCAACAGTCTTCGAAACTGGAGACATCCAAAATGTTATCCAAAGAGGCACAAATCTCCTCCCACATCATATGCACTACCTTGTATTGTCAATAGAATAGAAAAAGAAACAGTCCATTAACGCCAGCTAAACAATAAATAAAAAGTTTGTAAACTAGGATAGTTGGGTTTGGCAATTTTGTCGCCACGTTAGTTGGACATATTCCTGGAGGTGTCATCACATGACTTCCTGCCTCCAACCGCCGCCCCCCCTCCCCCTACACACTCCCACCCTTGGTCGACCAACACGTCCATCCTCAAGGTGCCCCACCTTCTCACAGCCAACTGAAAGCAAAGACTCTTCAGTACCCAATTGGTTGATTCAGAACTGTCAGTCAAACAACCATTTCCCCACCCCCCATGTTCACAGAATCCCCACAGTGCAGATAGAGGCCATTTCGGCCCATCGAGCCTGCACCGACACATATCCCACCCTATCCCCGTAACCCCACGTATTTAATCCCCCTAACACTAAGGGTCAATTTATCATAGCCAAATCAACCTAACCCGCACATCTTTGGACTGTGGGAGGAAACCGGAGCACCCGGAGGAAACCCACGCAGACACGGGGAGAATGTGCAAACTCCACACAGACAGTCACCCGGGGCCGGATTCGAACCCGGGTCCCTGGCGCTGTGAGGTAACAGTGCTAACCACTATGCCACCGTGTTGCCTCTGAATGTTGAATATTTTTTATAATGAAAACAAAAGTGTTCAAAGAATATTGCGTTTAAACCACCCCCCCCCCCTCCCTCCCCACCATTTTTTTTTTTAACACCCCTAGGATTTTTCTCCTGGGTTTTGCTCCCAGTGGTGTCTGGGAGATTAATCTTCAATTCCTGGAGACTCCAGGGCAATCCTGGATGGGTTAGCAACCCTAGTTATGGGGGAGAAAGGGTAATTTTCATCAGAGACCCTTTTGGTGATGAATTGGCCCATTTCAAAAAAAAGAGTAGAATGTGTGTCCAATTACTGTAAGAGAATTACCAAATATAATAATTTATTGTGCACGCAACAGGCCACTCCATTCTGGTAGGCAGCCTTTAACACGCTCACCTCAGCACTATCTTTTATAAAGCGCATACCACAATTGTCGCCCATCCAGAATGCAGAGGCCCAGCACCACAATATTACAGAAAATCAGGACAAAGTTATTCATCCCACTCTTGTTCACCACTGTCCAATATTTTTGGACTTGGCTGCTGGCGCTTGTACCTGTCGTTGTTATGGGAAGGTTAGAGCAGGTTGTCTCTTCCCCCAGTACAATTTGGGCTATTCATTACCATCAGGGGAAGTGGAAGAGGGGGGAAGAAATGAGGGAGTGCTGAGCAGAAGCTGGGCATTTTCCCCATTGGGGGAAAAAAATAGGGAGGGGGAGGGAGACAGGGAATTAAAGTCAACGTGCATTTAACCTGGGTCATTCTCGTGCAGTTCCGGTTCTTGTGGCCGATTAGTGTTGCGAGCCCCTGGGAACAGCTGCACCACCCATCTTCTTAGGCATGGAATTGGTGTATCCTGTGGACCCCGGCAAGGAACAATAAAGAGTGGGGGGGTGGGGGGAGGAAGAGAGAGAAGAAGCAAAGAAGATTAAAACAGTAAAGAAACCCGAAATAACTTCCCTCATGCTACGCAGCGATTCAAGGCCAAACAATAACTACGATAGTCATGTGACAAAGAAGCTCACGTTAGCAACACTTAACTGGTAGAACAAGGTTGTTCCATCTCCCCTTCTCTAGGGGTTAATTTACTCTCTTGTATGCGCTCTAAATGCAGTCCAAATTTTGTCACTACAGACCCACTGCGACCCGTGATGCAGACGAGGCCATCGGGAAATCATCACTCGAGCAACACAAACTTTGTTTCGCAAAAGCTTGTGCTGAACACGAGGGACGTCAGAGTCTTAGGAAATGGAATATTTGGGGTCCCATTGTTAATATCGAGTCCTCCCGGGTCAGGTATAGCCTGGGTGAGATGCAGAGTGAAGCTCCCCTTTATTTCCATCCCAACAATGCGCCTCGCCCCAAACCGCAAGAGCATCCCCCTTACTGCCCTAATATGACAGTTTTCCCATTTCCCGCTTCCGCCATCTATTGGCTCCTGTCTAATTTGGTGCCAAATTCAGGGCAGCTTTTGTGCAGGGGACCTCGATTGAAAATGACATGCACGATTCTTGCAGCCAGCAGCAGACAAGATATTTCTATACAATAGTTGGGCTGGATTTAAAATCCAGGTCCAGAGAGTGAAAAAGCCAGTCTGCTAAACTCCTCTGTTAATGGAGTGGGTCTGGTTACTTTCTCATCTCTTCCAAATACAATGAATTTGTTGCAACAAGGATGCTACCAATCCTAGGGTTCTTCTCTACCTTTCTTCGTCTTAGTCCGTTAGCCACAATGACACCATGAAACCAGTCAACCATGACCATTTGATGTTCTACTACATGTAAAAGCAGACCTGTTTTCGGTTAGCGTTTCAAGCCTTACACCCCCCCCCCCCCCCCCCACCCCACACTCCGTGCTGAGCAACACGAGTTCTTTACTAGTTTCCAACCACTTTAGTAACAAATTATTCTTCACTCCTGAGGTTTCTCACAAAGTCTAGCAGCATAAGGAAAAAGGGTTAGAAGCACCATTAGAGGATGAAGAATAAATTGGAGGGCTGCACAGCAGATCAGATGTTAGTCAGCGACTGTACACACAACGAACCGCAGAGAACAAGTCTTCAAAAAACTGCATAGGGATTTTTTTGTTTGTTTGTTTTAAGGTGAATTCCATCAATAGCTTAAGGAACATTCAGTTTAAAGTATCTCATCCCAGGATCTTGTCCATTGTACATGTTTCAAAAAGTCTTCCATCCTTTTGCTTGACCTTCACTGTTCTTCTGAGTGGCTTGGCCGTTGAAGCTGGTCGCTGGTCGCTGACCGTTGATGGGTTGGTTGAAGGACCTGTTTGTGATTCCCTTGTCCCTGAACTAATGGTAGATCCGGGTCTTACCAGGTGTTGTTTTTTTAAGTTTGGCTTATGCTCTCATTCACGTTGGCTAACCTCACCACCTTTGGTTGGGTGTCAAGCACACATCACGTGAATTACTGATACACACTTTCTCTCCCCTCCCCCACCCCCTCCCTATGGGTTTTGTTTTTGCAGGGGGGGGGGCCGGGGGGAGGGAGTGGTGGGGTGAAAGGTTAAAGAAAAAAAAATGGATGGTCAGTGATGTTCAATAGGTTCCCACAGTTACTAATACATCACACTAAGCAAAACACCAATACAGCATCCAGGCACTAACAGAAGAAGTGATGTGCATTGGGTTTTAACACGTTGGGGCTCACATTAACAGGAAGCAATGGGTTTCCTGCAACCACAGAAAACTGGTGCACTAAAAAATAACTTGAGTTCACAGCGTTCCACAAATTAATAATGCCTTTACATTACAGGTTTACATTACACCGCCTTCAATTGAATGGTTTTATTCCCCCCCCCCCCCCACCCCTCCCACAATACCCAGGAGACAAATGAAATGCTTTTACGGGTAATATTGTCAGCCAATCAGAATTCTTCTTCTACCTGTAACTCTATGCTTTCTTTTTTTGGGACAACGCTCGTTACGCCGTTCTACAGATATAGAGGGAACAGCTGCGAGATTGACGCATATAAGCAAGATGGATCTTTGATGGCTTAGGAGGTTTATATAGCGAGATTTTAAAATTCTCATCCTTGTTTTCAAATGCCTCGCCCCCTCCCTATCTCTGTAACCTCCTCCAGCCCTCCGAGATGTCCGCGCTGCTCCAATTCTGGCCTCTTGTGCGTCCCCGATTTTAATCGCTCCACCATTGGCGGCCGTGCCTTCAGCTGCCTTAAGCTCTGGAATTCCCTCCCTCAACCTCTCCGCCTCTCTCCTCCTTTAAGACGCTCCTTAAAAACCCTCTCTCGTTGACCAAGCTTTTGGTCACCTGTCCCGATATCTCCTTATGTGGCTTGGAGTCAAATTTTGTTTGCTAATCGCTCCTGTGAAGCGCCGCGGGACGTTTTACCACGTTAAAGGGCACTAGACATAAATGCAAGTTGTTGTAACTGAACCATATAGACGGGTAAAGTCCTAGATTAGATTCCCATTTTAGGTAGAGTCAGCGGAGCTCATCCAAGGTGGCATTTGAGGTGCAACAGTGGCTTCAGTGCCCTTGGGTTATTGAGGGGATGGAATCAATTGACCGCACAGGATCAGGGGGGCTGGCTGTGCTGGCCCCCTGTAGTCCAATAACACTCGGTATCTAGGCTCACACGCTTGAGTGAGGTTCCAGAGAGCATCCGATTCTATCCTCACCCAACCTCCACACTAGGGAGGTAAAAACTTTTGACATCCAGGGGCATACGGATACGGAGGAACCCCGCCCGCTAGCAGCGTACATCAGTGGCATGGTGCCTGCAATTTTCCATCCTTTTGCTTCAACGGAGAATCACAGGCAGAGTGTTGATGTTTTCTGATATGCGCTTCTGGTAAGCGAGAGTCTCCTGCCCCAGCATTTGCTCAGAAAATTACCCATTAACATCAGTTTAGAGCCATTTCAAACATATATTTCATTGGGATTTTTGTGTTTGTTCTCTGCGGAGTTACTACTGCTGACAGTCAAGCTACAGATCCCACTATCTGAGATGAAGAACCATGGGCAAGAATTCCTCTGGTTGTAATGTATAGCAAGATTGGACATATCTGGTCAGTATTTCTACTGAAATCATAATTCAGCTCTTTTACATGCCAAAAGGGCAATCAATGGCCTATTCTTGCTCACCCTATCCAAAAGACAGTACAGTCTTCTGCTCCACCCTTCCAACCACTAGCAATTTTAATTACTGCCTCGCCCCTGTCCGAGATGCCGCCTTTCGGATGAGACGTTAAACCGAGGGCCCCGGCTGCTCTCTCGGATGGACGTAAAAGATCCTGTGGCGCTATTTCGAAGAAGAGCAGGGGGAAGTTCTCCCCGGTGTCCTGGGCCCAATATTTATCCCTCAATCAACATCACTAAAAACAGATGATCTGATGAATAGCACATTGCTGTTTGTGGGAGCTTGCGGTGCGCAAATTGGCTGCCGCGTTTCCCACATTACAACAGTGACTACACTTCAAAAAAGTACTTCATTGGCTGTAAAGCGCTTTTCGAATGTCCCGAGGTGGTGAAAGGCGCGGGAGAAATGCAAGGCTTCCTTTAATTGCTGAAACTGGCAAAGAAAAATTAAGAACAAAGAATGCTTGTGGCTAATGGCAGGAAGAGGTCCAGGAAATTCTTTCCGCAACTCCGAGTCAATCAAGCAGGTGCCAGCAGACCGTGGGTAGCTATGATGGCATCACTAGACATACTTATTCCAACCCCCCACCACCAAACCAACTTCCCATCTCCTCCCCACCCACCTCTATTTTAGAGCCTGTTTTATTGGAACCAGCAATTGAGGAAATCTTGAGCACATTGACAATGTTGAGCAACCAGAGCAATTCTTACGCCATGTGGTCCCAAAAATAGATTGTTGAACCGCTTCCGCTTTGACGTGCGTCAAGATGCACGCCTATTTGGTGCGGGGCGAGGCACAGGGTGCAGCAGGAAAGAAAGTGAAAGCAATTTCCTCCGACATTTAACTGCTGCGAGGCTTTCATAGATAAGAGGCAGGGAGGGTAATTTTAACCGAACCTGCCCAGTGGGAAATGGTCTTCAATGGAGAGTAAAATCCCGGGGGGAGGGGAGGAGAGAGGAAGAGAGCGGTGGCAGGTTATGTTGTAAAGGGGCGACAGGTCCATCCTGATTCCCTCAGTTTCTAAAATAGCAAAATACTGCGGATGCTAGAACATAAGAAATAGGAGCAGGAGTCGGCCATTTGGCCCCTCGAGCCTGCTCCGCCATTCAATAAGATCATGGCTGATCTTCGACCTCATCTCCACTTTCCTGCACTATCCCCCTATCCTTTAATATTCAAACATCTATCGATCTCTGTCTTGAATATACTCAACGACTGAGCCTCCACAGCCCTCTGGGGCAGAAAATTCCAAAGATTCACCCCCCTCTGAGTGAAGAAATTTCTCCTCATCTCAGTTCTAAATGACCAACCCCTTATTCTGAGACTGTGACCCCTGGTTCTAGACTCCCCAGCCAGGGGAAACATCCTCCCTGCATCTACCCTGTAAGAATTTTGTATGTTTCAATGATATCACCTCTCATTCTTCTAAACGCTAGAGAATATAGGCCTAGTCTACTCAATCTCTCCTCACAGGACAATCCCCCCATCCCAGGAACCAGGCTGCTGAACCTTCATCTGCACTCCCTCCATGGCAAGTATATCCAAGAAATCTGAAAGAACAGACACTGGAAATGCTCAGCAGGTCAGGCAGCATCGAGTGGAGAGAGAAACAGAGGAAACGTTTCATCTCAATGACCCTTCGTCAGAACTGGAAAAAGTTGGAGAAGTAGCAGATATTTAAGCAAGTGCGGGGGAGGGGAGGTAGTCAGCTTCTGGCTGGCTGGGTTCGGTTAAAAAATTACATCCATTTTTCTTCCTCCTTTCTTCCAGTGAGCCACCACATTTTCAGCCGGCACCAAATCTAACTCCTCGCAAGTTTAAAATAGCATGGTGCAAATATTAGGGAGGAGCACGATCGTGTGAAATTCCTTTATGTTATCATAATGAAGGAGTTAACGCACTTAAAACAAGTGGGTTCATGTTGGAGCAGCGGGCAGAGGAATCTCATCCAAATGCATCAACGTGCATTGCAAACGTTACACAAAATGATTTCATCCCTTAAATCTCATCCTATCACCATGAGAAAATACACACTGTTAGGTCTTTTGAACGAATTAAATATACTTCAATGGGTTGATCAAACAAGAAATATATTTTTTACTTTTGGTAAGATTTGTGTGAATAAAACTCAGAACCATTAAGGGCTCCTCAATTTAAAATTTCACCAAGGGAGTGAGGAGAGGGGTTGGGAGAAATTTCCTTAGGGGAGTAGGTTGGTCAGAGCCTGCAATGCTTTGCCATAGGGAGTGGCTGAAGCGGAGACCATCGCACCTTTTGAGGGAGAATTGAATAATCATCTGAAGCAGAGGAAGATACAGGGCGGGAGCAGTGGGATTAGCTTTGGATTGCGGATCCAGCACAGACACAAGTGGCCTCCGTCGGTGCTGTAACCTATATTTAAGTGAAAAAGTTAGAATTATACAAAAGGAAATTCCCCCTCTCACACTTCCTATTTCTCAGAAACAGATTATAAGTGGGTTTTTTTTAAATGAAAGAGCACTCCCAGTTATATAGGTCACCTTGTGTCGGAAGGTTGCGAGGGTTTGAAATACATTCCTGCTCGTTTTAAAGTTATACATAGTTTGTTCGTTGTTGCGCGTCTAACCAACGTTTAGGGAATTGCAGGAAAATTGTGATTGGCTGAGAGTTTGGATTAGCATCTCCCCCATTCTCACTGTCCAGTTTGTCTCAGCCTCCAGCTTTCAAAGTTTAAATTTCTCTGCGGTAGAAAATGCTCGCGTTAATTTTCTATCTGCATTATTTCAATGTGATTTAACAATGAAAAAATATACATATATTTTTGTAATTCATTCTCAGAATGTGGATGACGTCGGCAAGGTCACATATATTGCCCATCTCTTGTAACAAGGTCCTTGCCAGTCCATTTTAGAGGACATTAGGAGGGAGTCAACCAATGCAGGAGTCATGGGTCAGCCAGATCAGGTAGGCTCCCTCTCCTGAGACACATTAGTGAATTATTTGGCTTTTCCAGGGTGAATTGGTTTCTGGGACCAGCCCACAGTTTACCAGATTGATCCAATTCAAATTTCACAACTTGCTATCTTGGGATTTCAGGTCATGACTTCGAGTTGCTGGGTCCCCCCACCAGCGCCATTACAATAGTGTTAATGATTGTATTTAAATAGAGCAAAACAGAAATTTAGTATAAAAGGGTTAACTGGTGTGCTTAAAAACAGGACACAAAAGGAAATTTACCCCATTATTCAGGTCTTCCTACTACAAATCCAAAGGGCCGGAAATGTGCGCACACTTCCTCTCCGCCATATTGGGAAAGGAAAGAGGATTATAGGCCAGCATTTGGAAAATGTGAAATTTACACACTGTGCCAGACCCAGCGGGGAATTAAACCCAGAGACTGGAACACTTTAGTTAAAATCAAAATCAAAGCAAAAACCATTCTTACACTGCACCCCCCCCCCCCCAACCACTTAAAAATAATTTAAACAGGGTATTATAGCCCTGCACCAATGTCATCTTATGGGAATGGTGTAGAAACTCCAATTAAATGATAGGTTGATTAAGTTATGCAATATTTGAATCAAAAATCCAATGGTCAGCCTTGACATTTTCATTTTAGAAAAAAATTAGAACTTACATTTTTAGAAAAAGACCTTGACAGCCACGTTTAAGAGGTTACAAAGTATATTGAAAACAAATGATTCAGAATCGATCGTTGCTTATTCTCTTGCTCCTGATCAATGTTTCTAATGTAGGGGGCCCATCTATAAAGGAGTCCCCAGGAGCCACAGATCCTTGGCTAGAATCCCCAGTTAAAAAGGGATGGATATAACCCAGTCAAGCAGTGCCATTAGAGATCATGGCTGCTCCTTCTTTACCCAGCTATCTGCCGGGGGTGGGGGGAAAAAGAGAAACAGGCATCGAGCTCATAGGCCCCAAACATTACACTGCGTTGCTCCGTTGGTACAAGCGCGGTAGAACGAAGCCTGATCATCGTGGGGTGGGTGGGGTGTTTGCAAGCATGGGCTGGTAGCACACATCCTGCCCCCTTCAAAATTCCAACTGAGGCCTAGAATGGCGCAGGACCCAGATGTGCATATTTTAAAAAGCCCCCCTGCCCAAAACAGGCAGGCGTACAGCTTGCCCAGCGACAGTAACCGTATCAGGTGGGCGTCCATGGCACAGCAGAAGTACCCCAGCCCCTAGCTTCGCAACTGCAAGCCGCCCATTCCCCCCCCCGCGACGAGATGGCCTGCGAGAACCTGCTACTTAATACGGGAGCTGGTTTCCAAGTGAACTATTATAAATCGCAGACTTCTGCGCCGCATGCATGACTTTAGCAAAAAGGGAATTACAGCAGAGGCGGAGACAAACCATGCAGTTTATTGCGAGTCTTAAGATGGATTATGTGGAGCATTGGGATTGTCCTCAAGTTTAATCGAAACGGTTCGGAAAAGCGAGAGTCGTCTAGAAAAGCACACACAGAGTGCAGGTGCTGCCGGGCAACGAGTGCCCCATACCCTCCCGCTAGAAAAATGAAAGATTCAGCAAAATGGTGACTAATGGGGGCACCGAGGAATGGAGTCGTGCTGTGCAGTGCCCTAGCACCTCCCAGCCCACACGGCTGGAATGCAGCAGCGGATAAAGTGCTGGAACCTAGACGACGCCCCACTGAATGACACTCATGTCCTTCCCGCCAGTGGAGATCAGGCGGGTGTTGTCACGGAGAAAGGCAGCGTTGGTCACGTGACTGCTGTGGCCACTGTACTTGTGACTTGGTGCCTGCAACAGAAAAGGAGAGAGAGTGTGATTGTACCTTTGCTGGGATGGCCATTGTTACAGCACTTGCATTTGTGCGACTATCTTGGACCGTGTGCTAGTCATCAGCTCACTTCTTCCACCTCTTAGAAAATATGATCTCTCTATAATAACCTGTTGAGGTTGGCAGCCAATTGAAAATTTCAAAACGGAGATGGTTAAGATTTGTGTTAGGTAAAAAGGTATTAAGGGATACGGAGCCACGGCAGTTAAATGGAGTTAAGATACAGATCAGCCATGATCTAATTGAATGGCGGAACAGGCTCGAGGGGCTGAATGGTATACTCATGTCCCCTTTTGGTGTCCAATACTCTGAAGCAGCTTGGAATGTTTTCTTAAGTAGAAGTGTCCATTGTTGTTGCAATGCAGAGACACTCTTATATAGGCAAATGCAGCGGTCATTCCGTGCCAGCACTGTCCCCACACAATAATGAGGTCAAGGGCAGGTTAATCTGCCTTTGTCGCGGTTGGTTGAGGTAGAATGCCAGGACACTAGGAGAACACCCTGCTCTTCTGCGAGTCGTGCAATGGTATCCTTTAATGTCCATCAGAACAGCCGGATGGAATCTCACGAACATCTCAGCCAAAGATACCTCTGGCAATAAGAGCAAAAGACTTGCATTTATACACTGCCTTTCACGACCTCTGGACGTGCCAAAGCGCTTTACAGCCAATGAAGTACTTTTGAAGTGTAGTCACGTAGGAAACGTGGCAGCCAATTTGCACACAGCAAGATCCCACGAACAGCAATGTGATAATGACCAGATCTATTTTAGTGATGTTGGTTAGAGGGATAAATATTGGCCCCAGGCCCCATGGTTCTGGAACACTTGCCAGAAAAGGCACATGACCATTTGCCGGGAGCAACTCGCTTGCCCCAAGCGGGAAAGCATCACCTGACGCCCCAGTCAGGAATCCGAATCCGAAATGCCACCTCCTACCATTCTGCAGGTACCCCGCCAACCCCCAAGGACAGAAATGACAAGTGTCAAATCAGCGGGTCGAACGACCACCTCTGTCCGAACAGGAGCACCCAAATCGCCGCAAATGGGCATTTTTAATTTCTCCATCGGGACTTCCGACTCGGTTACTGATTTCCCACGCGCCAACTCCCCCCTGCTCCTCTTCAAAATAGTGCCGCGGGATCTTTTACATCGCCCGACGGCAGACGGTGGCCTCGGTTTAACGTCTCCTCAGACAGTGCAGCACTCCCTCAGTACTGCCAGCCAAGATTACGTGCAGCACCCCCTCACTACTACTGCATTGGATTGTCAGCTTAGTTTGTAAACTCAAACCCCGTTATAGTGCTCGAGACCACAACCTTCTGACCCATAAGCAAGAGCGTCATCAACTGAGCCAAGCGGATACACAAGATTGTCCATTATCAGCGGGTGGGGGAAGGAGAGAAAAGATGGAGATATAATCCAGCTTCTGTTGTTGTTCTCCTTAGAGCAGAGAAGAGCGAGAGGAGATTTGATAGAGGTGTTCAAAATCATGAGGGGTCTAGACAGTAGATAGAGAGAAACTGTTCCCGTTGGCAGAAAGGCCGAGAACCAGGAGGACACAGATTGAAGGTGATTGGCAAAAGAACCAAAGGCGACATAAGAAAAAAACTTTACGCAGCAAGTGGTTAGGATCTGGAATGCACTGCCTGAAAGGGTGGTGGAGGCAGACTCAATCACGGCTTTCAAAAGGGAGTTGGATAAATACCTGAAGGAAAAAAAATTGGCAGGGCTACAGGGAAAGGGCAGGGGAGTGGGACTAGCTGAAGTGCTCTTGCAGAGAGCCGGCGCAGGGCTCAATGGGCTGAATGGCCTCCTTCTGTGCTGTAACCATTAACATAAAAGACGTAAGAGCAGGAGTCGGTCATTCGGCCCCTCGAGCCTGCTCCGCCATTCAATAAGATCATGGCTGATCTGATCTTGGCCTCAACTCCACTTCCCTGCCCGCTCCCCATAACCCTTGACTCCCTTACCTTTCAAAAATCTGTCTCTCTCCACCTTAAATATATTTAATGACCCAGCCTGCACAGCTCTCTGGGGAAGAGAATTCCAAAGATTCACGACCCTCAGAAGAAATTCCTCCTCATTTCCGATTTAAAAGGATGCTTCCTTATTCTGAAACTATGCCCCCGAGTTCTAGATTCCCCCACGAGGGGAAACATCCTCTCTGCATCTACCCTGTCGAGCCCCCTTCAGAATCTTATGTTTCAATAAGATCCCCTCTCATTCTTCTAAACTCCAATGAGTATAGGCCCAACCTGCTCAAACTTTCTTCATAAGACAACCCCCTCATCTCCGGAATCAACCTCATTCTATGATAATATCAGTAAGTTTTAAAAAAAGTAACCCACAAGTAGGGCTAAACTTTTATCATTTCTTTCCTGTCCGTCTGTGTTTAAAACCAACTGTTGCATTGAAAGCACCAATTGGTGAGGACATTAGGGGGAAGTGGTTTAGGAGTTATTGAGCTCAACAGAATACGGGCACGGAATTAACTTCAAGCACCCAACTTAATGGGCACTTAGATTGCCAGACTTTTAACATACACTTCCCCCCACTCAGCACTTCCTAGATCAAGCAAATTAGACCGAAAACCACCAACAGAAGTAAAATGAAGGTCGTCAGAATTCTTTGTAACATGATTTCTTACATGGTAACTGACAGGAAGAAACGCGTCTTGATGTCAGAGGAATAACCACACATGATGCGCTTTTTCCTCAGGAATCGATTGCCACTAGATGAATCGGCATGAATAGAGTCAAGTGTACAAGTCATCACATCTCAACAATGAGCCTCCTGATCATAGTTAACTAAAACTGAATGCTGTTAAACTGAACAAAGACTATTCCCACTGAACCTACAGAACGCCAAGGGATCGCCTGTGCAGCTGTTTATGGATGTTGACCAGGTCAACATCCCCAGCATCGAAGCTTTGACCACGCTCGATCAGCTCCGATGGATGGGCCACATCGTTCGCATGCCCGATACGAGACTCCCAAAACAAGCGCTCTACTCGGAGCTCCGACACGGCAAGAGAGCCCCAGGTGGGCAGAGGAAACGCTTCAAGGACACCCTCAAAGCCTCCTTGAAAAAGTGCAACATCCCCACCGACACCTGGGAATCCCTGGCCCAAGACCGCACAAAGTGGAGGAGAAGCATCCGGGGAAGGCACCGAACACCTCGAGTCTCTTCGCCGGGAGCGAGCGGGAAGCCAAGCGCAAACAGCGGAAGGAGCGCACGTCAACCCAAGCACCCCACCCACCCGCCCCCTTCAACCACCGTCTGCCCCACCTGTGACAGACTGTAGGTCCCACATTGAACTCATCAGTCACCCGAGAACTCATTTTTAGTGCGGACGCAAGTCACCCTCGGTTCCGAGGGACTGCCCAAGAAGGGATGCTGACCAAAGGCAGAGGCGAAACGCTGGAGGCAACCCTGTTATGGGTGGGGAGGGGAAGAGCAGGAAGCTGGGACAAAGAGGCAGTTCTGGGCAGGCCGAAAGACTGGCAAATCAAGCCTGAAGAATCAAGTGGTGGGATCAGGCCAACAGGCTAGGCTGAGCCAGGAAGCAGTGAGGGCGAGAGTAAAAGAAAAAAAGGGGCCACAAGTTCAAACTACTAAGAGACAAATTTAGATCTTTCGAGGGAGACTATGATGGAGTGGGTTGCCAAAGCCAAGTGGCCTCCTTGTGTGTTGTTAGTTGGTATGATTGCACTAGGATGAGGGGGGAGTGTGAGGGGTGGCTAGTGAGATGGAAGCTCTTCTTCACAGAGAGCAATCAATGTGTGGCATGGTCTTCGAGGAACTGTAGTGGAGGGGAAAACCCTGCAATCATTTAAGAAACAACTGGCTCATGAAATGGTGGGGAGTAGGGAGGGGGATGTATGGTCTTCTGGATGGATGGACAAACTGCCTTCCGAAGAAAAAAAGAGACATAAGAATTAGGAGCAGGAGTAGGCCCTACAGCCCCTCGAACCTGCTCCGCCATTCAATAAGATCATGGCTGACCTTCGAACGCAACTCCACTTTCCCGCCCGATCGGCATATCCTCCCGATTCCCCTGGAGTCCAAAAATCTATCGATCTCAGCCTAGAATATACGCAATTACTGAGCATCCACAGCCCTCGGATGTAGAGAATTCCAAAGATTCACCACCCTCTGAGTGAAGAAACTCCTCCTGACCTCAATCCTAAATGCCCAACTCCTTATCCTGAGACTGTGACCCCTGGTTCTAGACTCTCCAGCCAGGGGGAATCAGCCTCTCAGCATCTACCCTGTCAATCCCTCTCAGAATCTTGTATGTTTCAATGAGATCAGCCCTCATTCTTCTAAACTCCAGAGAATATAGGCCCATTTCTTCAGATCTTCTGATTTAGTTGGTTACTCATTGATAGTTGTTAGTTTTTCTTACCCATCTTCTAGTTCCTAATTGCTAGCTTTTCCAGTCTTATGAAAGCAACATAAATAGCAACATAAATAGCAACAGCAGCTTTGAAAAGACAACAAGCAGCATGACGAGTTTGAAATAAGCCTCGGGAAAAACCCCCTCGAGAGCCATAACTAGATATTAATGCAACGCAAAAGGATCCTCGAAGAAAAATGAAATGAACTGGCTCTCCCGACACTAGTGAGTTTTTTCTGATTAGTTTATGGGATGTGGGCGTCGCTGGCAAGGCCGGCATTTATTGCCCATCCCTAATTGCCCTCGAGAAGGTGGTGGTGAGCCGCCTGCTTGAACCGCTGCAGTCCGTGTGGTGAAGGTGCTCCCACAGTGCTGTTAGGGAGGGAGTTCCAGGATTATGACCCAGCGACGATGAAGGATCGGCCGATATATTTCCAAGTCAGGATGGTGTGGAACTTGGAGGTGGTGGTGTTCCCATGCGCCTGCCGCCCTTGTCCTTCTAGGTGGAAGAGGTCGCGGGTTTGGGAGGTGCTGCCGAAGAAGCCTTGGCGAGTTGCTGCAGTGCATCTTGTAGATGGTACACACTGCAGCCACGGTGCGCCGGTGGTGGAGGGAGTGAATGTTTAAGGTGGTGGATGGGGTGCCGATCAAGCGGGGCTGCTTTGTCCTGGATGGTGTCGAGCTTCTTGAGTGTTGTTGGAGCTGCACTCATCCAGGCAAGTGGAGAGTATTCCATCACATTCCTGGCTTGTGCCTTGTAGAAGGTGGAAAGGCTTTAGGGAGTCAGGAGGTGAGACACTGCAGAATACCCAGCTGCACTGTGTGGCTCAGCACCATCCCCCGTTACTCAGACCTGATGTGCACCAATCTCACCTTTGGAGGAGGCACCAACCACCCAGTGAGTTTCTCAGAACAGTAGAACAGTGTAACTCCAGTTATGCATGAAGGATGCCGAATGAAGAATTGAAAGTAACCAATATTATTTTGGGCTTCTTTTTCTTTGAATTATTTTAGCTTAAATAGGCATAATTGATGACTTCAGAATGGTCATTAGGCTCAAGCCTTCCCTGTACAGGCATGGTGCAGCCACGTACACCATTGACTCACCCCTCCAATTGCCCAATCTCGTGTCTATACATTGCTGTCCTCCTTGAAATACCGGGAGTACTCTTGGCAAAAAGTGACTCCTCCTGGACTCCTCCTCAAGTGTTCCAGAAAAATGAACTAAAATGAGCTTTTAAACGTAGTAAAATGTGCCAAGGTGTTTCACAGGAGGGTTACCAGACAAAGATTGACAGAGCCAAAAAGGAGGAGCCATTCGGACAGGTGACCAAACGCTTGGTCAAAGAGCTAGGTTTTAAGGAACGTCTTAAAGGGGGGGGGGGGGGGGCGGGGGGGAGAAAGAGGCCAAAGGGTTTAGGGAGGGAATTCCAGAGATTAGGGCCACGACAGCTGAAGGCACGGCCGACAATAGTGGAGTGAAGAAAGTGGGTGCTTCACAAGAGGCTAGAATTGGAGGAACCAGTCTGAATTTCCTGAACTATTTATAATCAAGAACTTAATAAGGAAATGAATGAATGAAATATATATATATATTAAAAAAATCCCCACTCTTCATAGAATCAGTAGAATACTTTGCATCTACTTACATATCCTAGTCATATTGCATCAAATACTACGAACTGTTCAAAACCACCACTTGGTCTCTGGCCCGAGATGCCAGCAGGACATCATTCGAATTTAGAATGCTTGCAGACCTCAGACACCCACAGGTCCACTCTTGGCTCAGGGGACAGCATCGAGAGAGTAATTGTGCAATTCCGAAACAGGAAGTCAACATTGCACTGTGCCACTTCACCCATCAACATCCACAATTCTGCTAATTATAATGCCGAGAATTGATACACTTGCATTGCAAAACAAATCAACTGCGGGGTCAGATTGGGAAAGTATTCTGAAGTGCAAGATGCACCTTAATAGAAGACTGCCCATTAAATTGCTAAAAGACTTTTAGCGATCCCGTTGGTCTCTATTGGAACAAATCTTATAGGAAACTGTTGTCTGAAATGGTCTGGGTTGGGGGGGGGGGGGGGGGCGGTAAACCTTCATTTAAATATTGAAGTGTGGGTTGGCATGTCCTGCACACAGTTTCCTGATGTCCATGTATGCAGCACACAAAGTGTGACCATCACCTCAACTAGGAGGCAGCCGTGGCTCAGTGGGTAGCACGCCAGAGATCGGAGCTCGAAATCTAGGCCGACTCTCCAGTGCAGCAGCGAGGGAGTGTGGCACTGTCGGAGACACCTGCGGATTGAGACGTTGAACCGAGGCCCCGTTTGCCCCCACCCTAGGGTGGATGTGAAAGATAAACTTGCACTATTTCGAAGAAGAGCAAGGGAGTTTCCCACCCCCCTCTCCCAGTGACCTGGCCAACACTTATCCCTCAACCAACATCCTAAAACAGATAATATCTGGTCATTAGCTCATTGCGGTTTGTGGGAGCTTGCTGTGCGCAAATTGGCTGCCACGTTTCCTACATTACAACAGTGACTGCTCTTCAAAAAGTACTTCATTGGCTGTAAAGAGCTCTGGGATGTCCAGAGATCGCGAAAGGAGCTATATAAATACAAGTGCTTTCTTTTTTCTTTACATTAACCCATTCAGGATATGAATTTTAATACCAAATTAAGAATTTTATAGTTGCAACTAGGTTGAAATTTAATTGTAACAAGAACCAATGTTTTAGGAGGGAGGGAGATACCATCTAACTCCACCATCCATCTCCCAATTTTTAAATCGTTCACCTACCCGAGGGTGCGAGCACGGATAGGAAAACAAGTTCACTTTGCCGAAATCATCAGCTGTAACAAGGAGTTGGTCATCGGGTGACCTGCAGATGGCATTTATATCGGTTCCATCGGCCCCCTCTGGCCAGACGCCTGGAGAAAAAAAAAACACAAGCAAAAGAACACGAGTTGAATGGTGCCAACTCTCTGGGATGACAGATACGTGCGTAGATTTGTGAGAAGCTTAATCTTCTCATTTCCAGTTATCTTACACAAGAGCAGAGGACCACCAGAATCTTTCCCCCCCACAAAACTCTTATTTCCATCCCCGAATGAAGCACTGCATTGCGTTTAAGGAACTCCTTGCTAGATGCTACCACAAACTTACTGGCCTTGGAGGGGGTGCAGCACAGATTCACCAGCATGATACCGGGGCTAAAAAGGTTAAATTATGAGGATAGGTTGCACAGACTGGGCTCGTACATAAGAAACAGGAGCAGGAATAGGCCACTTGGCCCCTCAAGCCTGCTCCGCCATTCAATAAGATCATGACTGATCTGGGGCTCAAAGCCACTTCCCTGCCCGCTCCCCATAACCCTTCACTCCCTTATCTTGCAAAAATCTGTCTATCTCCACCTTGAATGTATTTAATGACCCAGCCTCCACGGCTCTCTGGGGCAGAGAATTCCACAGATTTACGACCCTCAGAGAGAAGAAATTCCTCCTCATCTCAGTTCTAAAAGGGCGACCCTTTATTCTGAAACTATGCCTCCGAGTATAGAAGATTAAGGGATGATCTAATTGAGGTATCAAAGAAGTTAATAGGGTCGATAGAGAGAAACTATTTCCTCTGGTGGAGAGGGTCGAGAACAAGGGGGCAGAACCTTAAAATTAGAGCTAGGCCGTTCAGGGGTGATGTCAGGAAGCACTTCTTCACACAAAGGGTGGTGGAAATCTGGAACTCTTTCTCTCTTCCCTCCCAAAAAAAGCTGGTGAGGCAGGGGGGGGGTCAATTGAAAATGTCAAAACTGGGATGGATAGATTTTTGTTAGGTAAGGGTATTAAGGGTTATGGAACCAAAGCGGGTGAATGGAGTTGAGATACAGATCAACTGTGGTCTAATTGAATGGTGGAACAGGCTCATGGGGCTGAATGGCCTCCTCCTGTTCCAATGTTCCTTTTAGGTTGGGGAACTGCTACAGACCTCAGGAATCCAGCCTTGTGAATCGGAACAAAAACACTGCATATCCCCGATAAGTGAACACCCAGCCAGCAAATGTACACTACAATTATTGCCGAGCCGTGGTTCTGCTGACTGCTCACCAATATGGACTCTCTCTTTACTGTGAAGTTGCTGAAATTTTTTTTAAAAACTCACATTTTATTACATAGGAACGTGGAGAGAAAATGCACCACAGTCGCAGTCACAGAGGATGTCGTTTGCGACTTTGATTAAGGCGGTTTCAGTGCTGTGGCTGGGGCAGAAACGTGATTGGAGAGAGATTCAAAAAAGATGCAGTTGCGGGCAAGATGGGCATGGATCAGGGAAGTGACCACACTTTGGAAAGGAAAGGGAGGTAGGAGACGGGCCGGTAGTTTGCAAGGAGGAAGAGTTAAATCTAAACTGTCTTCTCATCCTCCCTCTTCTTGATTTGAGACCATTCCCATTAACTATGGACTCACCACTAAAAGCGAGACACACGACAACGCAAAATCATCGAGCAGAAACTGATAGCCAAGTTCAGCACCCATGAGGACGGCCTCAACCGGGATCTTGGGTTCATGTCACGCTACATGACGTAGAGTCATCCAGACTCGAGTCGTCGTTGGCTTGTTCACAGATGTGATTTCCAGTTTTAAAAAAAGTAAAAAGCTTAACTATACAGACTGCAGCATTTGACACGTTGGACCCCCTGTGACCCCACCTCATTGTCTTAGCTGTATTTTGCTGTGTCTTTGATGTAATGCCTTCCTGACTGGCCTGATTGTTTCTCTGCCGAGGTGTGATGGAGGGCAGTCAGAAAGAGTTACTGTAGTCGTCTGACATTGTACGCTACATGGGCATTGTTCTGTCTATATATGCTTTGCTGATTTGTATTCCTTCACTTCACCTGATGAAGGAGCAGCGCGCCGAAAGCGCGTGATTTCAAATAAAACTGTTGGACTATAACCTGGTGTTGTGCGACTTCTAAAATGGTGGGGGAGGGGGGTGGAAGAATAAGAATTCCACTTTATGCTCAGGATTAAAATTAGGAATACCAGCCAGAGAGAGAGGTCTCTGTGAATACATTTTCTGATAGTGCTACATGTAGCGAGCAGCGCAATTCATCCACCATGAATTCAAAATAAATCTCCTATCGTTCAACCATCTCGCAATTGGGGGAAGGGAGGACAGAAGGATTCCAAAAAAAAACTTACTCTTTCAGGTTTTAATCAGACCAATCAGCCTTGGGCATCCCTTTCCCCAATTTATTTCCCTCCAGCTCAGCAGAGTAGGACTTGAACTCTACCCGAACTTTTGAAAACCAAAAAAAGAGATTTATAATTCTACATCCAACAATTTCAGGATAACAAAATACCCGTCCTGGGAAAGACTAAATGAAAAGATTCTGTGAACACTCTTACATGGTAACCATTAAGAATAAGCAACCACAAGGTTATTCACTACCTCAGGAACGTAACACCCACAAGAGGCAGATATCCAAGCTAGGGACCCATCTTCGAACAGTTTCCACAATAACGCCACAGTCAAAAAAGCCCCAAAGTTAGCGGCTTTGCATCTTTGCTCGGACTGATTCGTGAATTATAGAATCTGGCTCCTGTTGGCTACTCACCGAACACCTGGAACGAGAGCACACAGGTAGAGGAAGCCCACTCCAAATCCCGCACCACATCTGCACTCGTCACCTGTTTACAGTTAGGGGTCCCTAGTGGAGGAAACAGAGATTTCAATTAGAAGCACAAATCTTGGGAGAAGGGACGTGGGGGGTGGGGATACGAAACTGGATACCACAGTCAGAATATTGTCTGTTAGCTGTAGGTCGAGATTTGAACCTTGCTTAGACAGACGCGGACAAGACTGCATCACAAGAGGCCCTTAGCCCATTTTCCCCCAGACTTCGCAACCCTTCCGCGTTCCCGTGTCAGTATTAGCATCTCCCTGAACCGACAGGACTTTTGGTTTAAGAGATCGTCTAAAGAATGGCACCCCCAGCACTCCCTCGGTATTGCATGGGGTTGCAACCGAGATTATATGCTCAAATTGTGGCGTGGAGCTCAAACACACAGCCTTCCAAACCCAGAGGGGAGAGCATTACCACCTGAAATGAAGCCAATATATTCCTTTGCTTCCAGCAGCTCACAGCGCAGCAAGCAAAATGAATTGGTGCCAGTTTCGACCCAGTTCCTAGGTGGCATGGACAGCATTTATAATGATGCGGAGATGCCGGTGTTGGACTGGGGTGGACAAAAGTGAGAAGTCGCACAACACCAGGTTAGAGTCCAACAGCTTTATTTGAAATCACAAGCTTTCGGAGCACTGCTCCTTCGTCAGGTGGTATTTCTTCACTTCACCTGACGAAGGAGCAGCGCTCCGAAAGCTTGGTGATTTCAAATAAAGCTGTTGGACTATAACCTGGTGTTGTGCGACTTCTCACTAGCATTTATAATGGCATTCTAAAAGCGGTTCCAAAGTGTTTAGTGCTGTTGCTATCACCAAGATTGAAAAGTTACAATAGTAAAAGTCCCACTCCCAACACGGCCACCCTCTGCTTTGAGAAAAACAGTACAGACATACATGGGAAAGTCTTCACAAAGAGGAGTTGAACAGCGTTACAAACTATCTGTACTCACAGTAGAGGGCTTCATAGTCTCCAGAGTTAGTGACTATGTAGCGGCTATCAGTTGACCAGTCCAGATGTGTTATAAAACTTGAGTGGCCCTAAATCAGAATAAAATTCTTCATTCAGCTTTAAAATTTCTAATTTCCCCATCCGACCCCTTTAGAAAACCCGACTGCCTCTTTATCGTTTTGTCGGTTTCCCACCGCCCCTTCACACTTGCCCCACTCGCTTGCAGGCTATAGACCTGCCCACAGGCATCTGGCCACGCTGCTCTGTAATCAGTTGGTGCACGAGCTGCCCGGGGTGACTGGTCTCTCCTCATTCCTCCCTCTCTGGAAGGTAGAAGGCGGCGGCGCACAGCCAAGACCAGAAGCCCCATCTCGAGGTGTTGACCTACGCCCCATTCCGCCAAGGGCCCAGTGTGGTGGAGCATCAACACGCTGCACCAAGAAACTCCCTCGCCACATCCAAACAATGGAACCCCGGCCACGTCCGCACGTTCTTGTGACGACGGTGGTGCTGTAGTCACTTCAGCTCAATGCAACAGACAAGGATGAGAAAAGGGGCACTTGACCCAATGAAGCTCATCCCTGTAGCATTCAGGCAGATCCCAAGGAAAGTGCGGGAGAAAGTTGGAAGACATTTTTTCCCCCCCACATGGGGGCTTTTAAAACATTGACCGCTTTACAACAGATAGCTATTAATGCAACGACTATAAACATAGGGCTAAGTCGCCCTGGATTTCTCAGCCCAGTTCCCCCCGAAATAGGCGTAACCCGCACGAAAAGACCGCGGAATTTTAAGCACGAATTACGTTCAGCGCGACGCGAGTTTCCGCGATCTCTTGCGCTAGTTTAAAAAAAAAAAGAAGACTTTGCTCTAGAAGTCGACCCCGCCCTCAAAACCGCTCGGCCCGCCAGGATGAATCAATCACCATCGGGAGTTTCCGCTAATTGCGCTCGTTTGCAGGCCTTTGAGCCGGCTCTAAAAATTAAGCTGATTCTTTTGGGCTTTTGAATGTCATTTTTAAAAAACAAATTACTGACTATTGTGCTCCAATATAACTAGCAAATGGTTCTGTATATTGTTTAAAAAAAGTCATTTAAAACTGGGTTACTCAGGCACTGGATTGACACGGTGATTAACAATGCTTATTTTTTTGAGAAACCCATTTTCAGTTGTATTAAATCAAACTGCTCCAAATTACCACTCAAACATATCGAGGAATGTTTTTAAAAAAGCAAAAATATATATTTTTTTAATTACGTTTTATAACGCAAAGCCCGATTGCGCTGGTTCATGGCGGACTTTGCGTTTGGCGATATGCAAATGTATTGAGGCAAAACGCGAGGAAAAAAAACCCAAAACTAAACGCAATTTGCGTCCTTATCGCCGATTGCACCCAAGGCGAAACTCTACCCTATAATTTTACAATGGAATTGGCCAAGTATTTGAAAAGAATTTAAAAAAATAAATAAAAGCCTACAGGGAAAGAGCAGATAGCTGCAGTTGAAGAGGTAGCACCAGCAGAGGCACGATGAGCCAAATGGCTTTCTTCTGTGCTGTAACCGTGACACTTCTAAACTTGTCACATTCAGGATATTAAGAAGCAAGCGAATGTTCAGATACAAAGCCAGAAGAGTGTCTACAGAGATTACGCGGAGGCTTTATAATGCGCCGATTAGGGCTCGAGGCACTGGGCAGATTATTAACTTACCGAACATCTCCCTACTCGAC
Source organism: Squalus acanthias (assembly GCA_030390025.1). Taxonomy (NCBI): domain Eukaryota; kingdom Metazoa; phylum Chordata; class Chondrichthyes; order Squaliformes; family Squalidae; genus Squalus; species Squalus acanthias. The sequence goes on along the minus strand of CM059451.1, from coordinate 12,823,318 downwards.
TGTACTTCCGGCCGTTCTCCGCCACTGCATAGATGTAAACATAGTTGTCATGTGATCCAATCGCCAGGAAATTGCCATCTGTGGGGAAGAAAGAAAGAGTCAATGAGGGTCTTCGTGGTCTGATTAAAACGGTCAACTTCAAGCGGCCAAGGGCGCAATGGTCATTCCCTTTCACAAACTGGACGTTTTAGCTCAATTCAGATGGTTTGCAATCACACCATAGGATATTAATAAGAAAAGTTTAGTTCCTTTACTTGAAATGGGTCTTCACTAAAGAATCAGAGAGAAATTTCATACAAATGTCTTGGTTACAAACATTATTCTGTGCAACTTCAAGCCAGAAGTACTCAAGTATTCAGAACAAAGTAGTAAGAGTCAAAACCTTACATGTGATTTCTACTAAAATGTATTAAAATATTTTTGGGGCAAGGAGAGTTTGAAGCTGAATCATAGAAATTTACAGGACAGAAGGAGGCCATTCGGCCCATCATGTCTGTGCCGGCCGACAAAGAGCTATCCACCCTCATCCCACTTTCCAGCTCTTGGTCCGTAGCCCTGTGGGTTACGGCACTTCAAGTGCATATCCAAGTACTTTTTAAATGTGATGAGGGTTTCTGCCTCTACCACCCTTTCAGGCAGTGAGTTCCAGACCCCCCACCACCCTCTGGGTGAAAAACATTTCTCCTCAACTCCCCTCTAAACCTCCGACCAATTACTTTAAATCTATGCCCCCTGGTTATTGACCTCTCTGCTAAGGGAACTAGGTCCTTCCTATCCACTCCAACTAGGCCCCTCATAATTTTATACACTTCAATTAGTTCTCTCCTCAGCCTCCTCTGTTCCAAAGAAAACAACCCCAGCCTATTCAATCTTTCCTCATAGCTAAAATTCCCCAGCCCAGGCAACATCCTCGTAAATCTCCTCTGTAACCTCTCTAGTGTAATCACATCCTTCCTGTAATGTGGTGACCAGAACTGCACGCAGTATTCTAGCTGTGGCCTAACTAGTGTTATATACAGTTCAAGCATAACCTCCCTGCTCGAATATTCTATGCCTCGGCTAATAAATGCAAGTATCCCCTATGCCTTCTTAACCGACTTATCTACCTGTCCTGCTACCTTCGGGGATCTGTGGACATGCACTCCAAGGTCCCGATGATCCTCTACACTACTCAGTGTCCTACCATTTATTGTGTATTCTCTTGCCTGGTTAGCCCTCCCCAAATGCATTACCTCACACTTCTCTGGATTGAATTCCATTTGCCACTGTTCTGCCCACCAGACCAGTCCGTTGAGATCTTCCTGCAGTCTACAGCTTTCTTCTTCATCAACCACCACACGGCCAATTTTTGTATCATCTGCAAACTTCTTAATCATACTTCCTACATCAAGTCCAAATCATTGATATATACACCACAAAAAGCAAAGGACCCAGTACTGAGCCCTGCAGGAACCCCACTGGAAACAGCCTTCCAGTCACAAAAACTGAAGAGAATCCCTTATGGGGTATCTGCTCCACAACAACTTACATTTATATAGCGCCTTTAATGTAGTAAAACATCCAAGGCACTTTGCAGGAGTGTAATTAACCGAGCCACACAGATATTAGGACAGCTGCAAAAGCTGGGTCAAAGAGGTAGGTTTTAACGAACATCTTAAAAAGGAGAGAGAGGTTTAAGGGAGGGAATTCCAGAGCTTGGGGCCCAGGCAGCTGAAGGCACGGCCGCCAATGGTGGGGCGATTAAAATCAGGGATGTGCAAGAGGCCAGAATTGGAGGAGCACCAAGATCTCGGAGGGTGGTTGTAGGGGCTGGAGGAGGATACAGAGATAGGAGGGGCGAGGCCGTGGAGGGATTTGAAAGTAAGTTTCTCCATTTTACTTTAAACTTTATTACACTGTGCACCACTCGCCCATTACCCACAATCTTGATTATTTGCTAGAATGTATTTTTGAGAGAGAGAGAGAGAGAGAGAGAGAGAGAGAGAGAGAGAGAGAGAAAATATTCAAAGATGGGTTTTAATTCTTAGAACAGAGACTGACAACATGCAGCCAGGAACAGATGGCAGAAATGCCAGCAAGGTCGAATAACAAGCATCAAAAGACAAATAGAAGTGAGAAGGGAATCGTAAAATGCAAAACACAAGGTGGTGGGATAATAGACAAAAATGGAGTCAAAAAGTCATAAAATGTCCTTAAAGAAACATAACAAAACATTCCTCAGAAAGATAAGAGGGAGGCCTCGTCAGCCGTGCAGAAAGGGACGGCGAGGGATGCCTTCCCGCTTCACAATTGGACAATAGGATGGGGGATCAAATGATTGACACCAGGTGATTACCAGCCCACCTAAATAACTATAAATATAGATGACCGAGAGAGGAAATCAGGCAGTTAGGGGGCGAAGGCTTCCCCGAGGTGGCTACAGCCTAACACCTTGGTCAAGTTTAGCCTCCGAGGTGGCTGACGGCCTAACACCTCCAACAGCTCGAGGGGACGACCCAACGGAAGTGACCGCTGCAGCAGACTGCAGGAATCCACCCGATCCGAGACCACCGTCCTGCCTCCCCGTCCGTCCGGTCGTGGCATTCCGATTCGGGAGTCGTAGATCGCTCTCTGTCACGGGTTGTATGTCTGTTATACTCAGCTTAGACCATATGCAATATCTGATTATGCTTTAAAACTGCCTTGCAACTCCTAAAACCCTTTGGGTAATGTGTGTGTGGCCTGTGATCCTAATCTTACAAGCCCCAGTATAAAAATATCAGACTGCTTTTACGAGACCAGAAAATTGAGATCATAACTTCGCGGAAGAGACTTGAAGGGGCTCCCCTGGCTGACGTCACCCAAACTTGCTCCACAGAACAGACTCCCTCAAATTGATTAATTAAAAAAAAAAACAGGGATCTTCAGAGGAAACTAGTTTTGGGGGGAAATAGCCACTGAAGAAAAATTACACAAGGTCAGGAAGGAAGTGTATGGGTAAGTACCTATGAGGACTGGTACTTACCCACAGAATCACCTCTCTGGTTTTGCTTCCCTCTCAAGAGAGCTGGTCATCTGAAGACCGCCTTGTGGCCAGATGTCTGAAATAGAGGGCAGACGCAGTAGGTGCAAGTGGACACGGCAGTGCAGCACTGAGGGAGTGCGGCATTGTTGGAGGGGTGGCCCTTCAGGAGAGACGCTAAACCGTGGCCAGTTCTAGTAGTCCAGGTGGATGGCAAATGGCACGATATGAAGAGCAAAGACTTCTCCCACTTTCCTAGTCAGCATTTGCCCCTCAACCAGCACCCACTAAAAGCACATTAATAGGTCACTCATCTCGGGCTGTTTTTTCTAGGACCCCTCTGTGCATAAAATGGCTGACATAACAAATCACTGCACTTCAAATGATCTAATTGTACAAGAAGTTCTTATGAAAGATACAGGGAAGCTTTAAAGAAAGAAAGACTTGCATTTCTATAGCACCTTTCACTACCTCAGGAGGTCCCAAAGCGCTTTACAGCCAATGAAGTACTTTTTGAAGTGTAGTCGCTGTTGTAATGTGGGAAACGCGGCAGCCAATTTGCACAGCAAGCTCCCACAAACAGCAATGTGATAATAACCAGATAATCTGTTTGTTTTATGTTGGTTGAGGGATAAATATTGGGCAGGACACCGGGGATAACTCCCCTGCTCTTCTTCGAAATAGTGGCCGTGGGATCTTTTATATCCGCATGAGAGAGCAAACGGGGCCTCGGTTTAACGTCTCATCTGAAAGACGGCACCTCCGACAGTGCAGCGCTCCCTCAGCACCGCACTGGAGTGTCAGCCTGGATTTTTGTGCTCAAGTCCCTGGAGTGGGACTTGAACCCACGACCTTCTAACTCAGAGGCAAGAGAGAGAGAGAGTGCTGCCCACTGAGCCACAGCTGACACTGTCCAAATTTTAGATTTCAGATACTGGATTGAAATAGTGCAATAAGAAGGTTTTAAAGTTTCTAACACGCTTTGTAAATTGATAAAGTTCAAGAATGCTAAGTGCTCTCGTGACACATCATGACAGATCACTATTACCGCACAAAGCTTTACTTTAACGATTTTGATAGGCTTAGGTCCTCTACATGGCGTCTAATGGCAATGCTGCCCATTGGATATGTAGGTTGATGCAACAAGTGTGTGACAGAAGGACAGCAAGTCCATAGCTTTAGTAGCGCAGGATGAGAGCTCAAGACAAACAAAAATACATTCTAGGTATACATTCTTGATCCATGAAGTCTCCCTGGATCCTTTCCATTGCTAACTGTTCTAGAATGTCAACCATCAAATTGGACTCCTGGCTCCATCTAAACAGATAGGAAGATAATATTTTATGGAGGGTGAAAGGGAACAGTACTCATCAAATCTGATTATCGGTCGGCAAAAGGACTCCAGCTGCATATCTTTGCTGGTACACTATAGGCTCCTACGCCAAGTAGGCCGGACAACCACAGTTCGATAGCTTGTGTACACGAGAGGCTTTGTATACCTGGTGAATAGCGCATGACCGAGAGCTTCTCGTTCCCATCTGTGTGCACGGTGATGGGATCCTTAGTCTCTGCATCAAAAACCATCCACCTGCCGGAGACAAGGAGACAGAAAGAGTCACAGTTTATTAAAGGGAAAGAAGGAAGCAGAAGCATTCTTCCCTGCAATCTGCTCCAAGGATACAAATGGCACATACAATTGAGCATCACATCATTTTACACCCACTTCTCTTCTAACTTAAGCTGCTGGAGTACACAGTGCCTCCCTCGCCCAAGAACCGTTCTTCCCATGTAAGCAGAAATAGTGAATGCTGGCAGCTTATTCATACATAGAGGGACATCACAGTCAAACCCAATATTACCTTCATTCATTCTGCCAGTGCATTTCACACTTCATTTAGCCTCAACCTGTCACATTAACACCTCCTCTTGCCTTGATCATCTCTTAATGTCTCTCAATGTCTCTTAATCTCTCTTTTTGTTCTTTCATCCCCTCCCCCTTTTCCCAGCTTTATCCTTGCTTTAAATCTATTTCATTTCCTGCTTTTTTCCAGTTCTGACGAAAGGTCTTCGACCTGAAACGTTAACTCTGTTTCTCTCTCCACGGATGCTGCCTGGCCTGCTGAGTTTTTCCAGCGTTTTCTGTTATTTCGGATTTCCAGCATCCGCAGTATTTTTGCTACCAATATTACCCTCATTCAGTGTCCCACGTTACACGCACTTTCCCTTAGGGATCAGTCGACAGCAAACCGGAATGGGAACCAGAGTTAATATTTCTTGCTCCCTATCCCAGGGAGTCTCCCGCCCGACTAGTAAACGGCAGGTTTGCTGCCATCCCAGCCAATAGCAGCACACCCTTCAGATCACCCCTGGCCACTTCCTAATTGGTGTGGTTCCGTTCTAATCTGGGCAGGGTATTTAACATCCATTGGGGAAGCGATAGGCCTTATTTATCAATTTGCAGCAAGTGAGGTGCTTTGGAAATTTCACTTTAAACTTTGATTTTTTTTTAAATGTTCTCCCTCTTTTTCTTTCAGATTTCCTCGTATTACTCACCGTTCCTAGCAGACAGAACACATCTCAAGCCTCTACTTATGCCACGTTATAATTGAGATACACAACTGCAGCTCAGCATGGTTTTCTTGCCAGATTTTACTGCCTCCTTATGATTAAACACCTTGCTTGTATTTAGCATTCCCCCCAGGAGCACAGCAGAGTGTAGCTTCTACTTTGCCTTACCTTGCCGCTTGTGTTCCTACAGCTATAACAGATCCGCTGGGATGAAAACCAACCGATTGAGCTAGATCCTGGCAGGAAAAAAAAAGGAAAAAAAGTAAACTCCCAAAAAACTAACCTATTAGCTTCTTAAATCAGCTGCCAGAACAAAGATAGTATCTTACAAAAAGCAGGCACTGTGAAGGCACCTTTACACTGTGCTGCACTGTCGGAGGTGCCGTCTTTCTTTTGAGACGTTAATCCGAGGCCCCGTCTGTTCTCTCAGGTGGACATAAAAGATCCCATGGCCACTATTTCGAAGAGAGCAGGGGGGGTCCTCCCCGGTGTCCTGGGGCCAATATTTATCCCTCAACCAACATCACAAAAACAGATTATCTGGTCATTAGCACACTGCTGTTTGCGGGAGCTTGCTGTGCGCAAAATTGGCTGCAGCGTTTCCCACATTACAACAGTGGCTACACTTCAAAAAGAACTTCATGGGCTGTAAAGCGCTTTGAGATGTCCGATGGTCGCGAAAGGCGCAAGTCTTTCTTTTACACTGCCGGTTTCTCTTTAGTGGGGGCAACCTCCATATGTTGGTATCGAGTTTTTCTCAGTTGTGTCCTTACTGGATTGTGCTCCATCGTGTAAGGCAGAGGCGCAATAATTACACAGGGTAAACTAAAGGGCCCACTCCCAGCGTTTACTTCACTGAAACCAACTCTCAACCACACAGCACAATTGTGGACCCACCATGTCCGCAGGTCTAATGAAGTCAAAGTGGAAAAGAGGAAAAAAAAAGACTTGCATTCAAATAGAACCTTTCACGACCTCAGGACGTCCCAAAGCTCTCTACAGCTAATGAAGTACTTTTTGAAGTGCAGTCACTGTTGTAATGTAGGAGACGCAGCAGCCAATTTGCGCACAGCAAGCTCCCACAAACAGCAATGTGATAATGACCGATGTAAATAATGTTTTAGTGGTGTTGGTTGAAGGGCACCGGGTCGAATTCCCCCCCCCCCCCCCGTCGTTCTTCAAAATAGTGCCGAGGGATCTTTTACATCCACCAGAGAGAGCAGACGGGGCCTCGGTTTAACGGCTCATCCGAAAGACGGCACCTCCGACAGTGCGGCACTCCCTCAGCACTGCACTGGGAGTGTCAGCCTGGATTACGTGTTCACATTTCTGGAGTGGGACTCGAACCCACGACCTTGTGACTCAGGAGGCGAGGGTGCTACCACTTGCTGACACCTTTGTACAGTTAAATGACAAGAGTCCCGGGCACCAGCTGCACTTGGATAGAGAACTGGTTGGCGGACAGAAAGCAGAGAGTAGGAATTAATGGGTCTTTTTCCGAGTGGCAGGCAGTGACTAGTGGGGTACCGCAGGGTTCGGTCCTTGGACCCCAGCTATTCACAATATACATTAATGATCTAGATAAGGGAATTAAATGTAATATCTCCAAGTTTGCAGATGACACAAAGCTGGGGGGGAGTGTGTGCTGCGAGGAGGATACCGAGAAACTCCAGGATGATTTGGACAGGTTGGGTGAGTGGGCAGAAGCGTGGCAGATGCAATATAACGTGGATAAATGAGAGGTTATCCACTTGTGTCAAAAACAGAAAGGCAGACTATTATCTGAATGGCAATAGATTGGGAGAAGGGGAGGTGCAACGAGACCTGGGTGTCCTTGTGCACCAGTCGCTGAAGGTAAGCATGCAGGTGCAGCAGGCGGTGAAGGAGGCAAATGGTATGTTGGCCTTCATAGCAAGAGGGTTTGAGTATAGGAACAGGGATGTCCTGCTGCAGTTGTACAGGGCCTTGGTGAGACCACACCTGGAGTACTGTGTGCAGTTTTGGTCGCCTTATCTGAGGAAGGATGTTCTTGCCATGGAAGGAGTTCAGCGAAGATTCACAAGGCTGATACCTGGGATGGCAGGAATGACATATGAGGAGAGATTGGGTCGATTGGGCTTATACTCGCTGGAGTTTAGAAGAATGAGAGGGGATCTCATCGAAACATAAAATTCTGACAGGTCTGGACAAACTAGATGCAGGAAGGATGTTCCCGATGGTCGGAGAGTCCAGAACCAGGGGTCATAATCTAAGGATAAGGGGTAAGCCATTTAGGACAGAAATGAGGAAGAATTTCTTCACCCAGAGAGTGGTGAACCTGTGGAATTCTCTACCACAGAAGGTAGTTGAGGCCAAGTCATTAAATATATTCAAGAATGAGTTAGATATATTTCTTAAAGCTAAAGGGATCAAGGGATATGGGGAGAAGGCAGGGACAGGGTACTGAGTTTGGATGATCAGCCATGATCTCATTGAATGGCGGAGCAGGCTCGAGGGGCCGAATGGCCTACTCCTGCTCCTATCTTCTATATGTATAAAAGCACCTTGTAGCCAGCTACTAGGCAATGCACATCTTAATTTTGTTTAAGCAGCAAAGATATCGCGCTCGCTTTCCCCACTGACTTACGTCAAGGGTCTTGCTCCAAACAGGCTGGTGTGATGCGGGATCCCAGTAGTGAACCATCTTGTCCTGTCCACACGTCACAAACTTGTCCTCACTCGGGTGAGCAGCAAGACCCCACAGCTCATCTGTATGACCCTACGCAGAAAGGAACAAAGCATCATGATTAGAAATCAAAGAACGCAGGCCTTCATCCAAATGCAGCGTATGCGCCCAAATCAGTTTGCACACGACACTTTCCGTACAGCCTTTGGTCTAAAAGAGCAGAGGAGCCAATTTAACAGAAAGGGAGATTTCCTCTAGATTTAGTGCGTGGTCTTGCCTCTCTCTACCCAACATACAAAACTGACGGGCAGGAAAAGACCAGCTGGTCCATCAAGCCTGCCCCACACTCATGGATGGCCGGATCATGATGACCAGACACTTCCTACCCCGCCCTCCCCCGCAGCCATGCAATCTCTCGGGAGAGGCAAAAAAAGAGAAAAACCCCAGGATCAATAATGGGGGGGGGGGAAAAAAAGCCACGTTGGAAAATTCTCCCCCGGCCTCTTCAGCTGCTCAAAACCAGTCCAGCAGATCACATGGATCAAGTGTTACCTGTAAAGCTGCTGCTTCTTCTTAGGCAGTTCCTCGGAACCGAGGATGACTTGCTTCCCCACTAAGAATGAGTTCTCAGGTGACTGATGAGTCCAATGCGGGACCTACAGTCTCTGTCACAGGTGGGGCAGATGGTGGTTGAAGGGGGCGGGTGGGGTGCTTGGGTTGACAGCGTTCCTTCCGCTGTTTGCGCTTGCTCCCGGCGAAGAGACTCGAGGTGTTCGGCGCCTTCCCGGATGCTTCTCCTCCACTTTGTACAGTGGGCCAGGGATTCCCAGGTGTCGGTGGGGATGTTACACTTTTCCAAGGAGGCTTTGAGGGTGTCCTTGAAGCGGTTCCTCTGCCCACCTGGGGCTCTCTTGCCGTGTCGGAGCTCAGAGTAGAGCGTTTGCTTTGGGAGTCTCGTATCGGGCATGCGGACAATGTGGCCTGTCCATCGGAGCTGATGGACTACTTGCCTTCTATAGGAGTCACTATACCCCAGTGACTTCCCCCAGCCACATGTACATCCTCCATTCCTCGTATACCATGCCACCTGCCTTGGTCACCTCTAGACTGGACTATTCCAATGCACTCCTGGCTGGCCTCCCAAGTTCTATCCTCCGTAAACTTGTGCTCCTCCAAAACTCTGCTGCCCGAGTCCTAACTCGCACTGAGTCCCGTTCACCCATCATCCCTGCACTCGCTGACCGACATTGGCTCCCGGTTAAGCAACGCCTCGATTTTTAAAAATTCTCTTTTTTTCATCCCCCAAATTCCTCCATGGCCTCGCCCCTCCTAATCTCTAATCTCCTCTAGGCCCACAACCCTCAGATCTCTGCGCTCCTCTAATTCTGGCCTCGAGCATCCCCGATTTTCATCGCTCCACCATTAGCGGCCGTGCCTTCAGCTGCTGAGGCCCCGAGCTCTGGAATTCCTTTCCTAAACCTCTCCGCCTCTCCTGCCTCCTTTAAGACGCTCCTTAAAACCTACCTCTTTGACCAAGCTTTTGTTCATCTGCCCTAACCTTGTTGCCTCTCCTTCAGAAGCACCGAAAGACCACAGTCTTCAATTATATTCCACCCAAACCTTCTCAACCCTGGCTCCCTCCCAACCAGTGTTCACTCATTGTCCACCTGAAGCGTCTGTCTGTGCATGAGGAGTGCTATAGAAATGTGAACTGCTGTCGAGGTCTTTCCCCAAAGGGGCAATTTGAAGGCACCCAAAGCGAAGGGGAAAACATTTCTTTTCACTGTTGCTATCCATGTGGTTACTTACTTGTACGATAGGGCAGTATCCCCCACCCAGCGTGCCTTGGAGGATGCTGTTCCTTGTTGTGCCAATGAACAAACAATCGCCTTTTCCTTCTGCAATTGTTCGAACTGGGCCAAACGCCTCTGGGATCTGTAATTTAAAAACCACAAGATGTCAAACGAGATAAATAGTTCGGACGCAAGTTCTTCCACACAGAAGCTTAGCCCGTCCTCTCCTTCCAGAATCAGACAAGCCTAATGCGTTTTTGCCAACACGGTCTGATCTTACTGAAGAAAGTAGAACATGGTGCCGGGATCACAGGGACTCATCAACCAGAGAATCAGTCCTTTGGCTTCAGGAGGAGTGTAGTTCAGAAAGAGATTGGAAGGGGAACAGCGCATTGGCACATCAGCGTGATGGGAGTGGTGCAATGAGGGTATTCATCAACAGTACCCTACAAGCACAAATCCGGTCGTCAGCCATAATGCTGAATGAATGACATGCTCATGAAAGGGAAGAAAGCATGACTCTTCCTTTCCCCCCCCCCACCCACCCAAGACACTCAACAAGTGAAAATGGTCTGCTCCATCTGAATGCACAGCAACTCAGGTCAGGACCTTGCTGTGTGCTACCATGCAGGGGGCACAGGTCAGAGAATGGGAGCTGTAGCCCTATCTCCGACCGAGGCGCCCTGGAATCTCAGCCTCCCCTCTGGGAGACCGGAATGCGCCATAATAACTTCAAGTATAACACCCAATTTTGCATAACTAATGCATTGCCTTTATTGTTTGGCTCGACTGATTATCCCAAACAGTTGCGAGTTATTTTTTCCTTCATTGATCAATTGTAAGTTTACTTTTCAGTAACTTATGCCCTTCTTCCCAGATTTACTCGGGATTTTAAAAAGGACTTGTATTTCGATAGCGCCTTTCATGATCTCAGGACGTCCCAAAGTGCAGCCAATGAAGTACTTTTGAAGAGTAGTCACTGTTGTAATGTGGGAAACACGGCATCCAATTTGCGATAATGACCAGATAATCGGTTTTAGTGATGTCGATGGAGGGATAAATATTGGCCCCGGGACACCGGGGATAGCTCCCCTGCTCCTCTTCGAAATAGTGGCCATGGGTTCTTTTACATCCACCTGAGAGAGCAGACAGGGCCTCAGTTTAACGTCTCATCCGAAAGACGGCACCTCCGACAGTGCGGCACTCCCTCAGCACTGCACTGGGAGTGTCAGCCTGGATTATGTGCTCAAGTCTCTGGAGTGGGACTTGAACCCACAACCTTCTGACTCAGAGGAGAGGGTGCTACCCACTGACACTTTACCCTATCTGTATCATTTAATATATTTTACATCGTTTAGTTGCCTTTCCTTCGTGCTTAGCACTTCTGCTTGTGCAATATTCTGGTTTCAGTACACCCCTTTACACTTGGAAGCAGCCCTGCTCCTCTTTGCCGTACCCTTTCTCCCAATATTTTTGTGCGTTCGGCAAAACTGAATGTGTGGCCTTGAAACTATGGCATGGGAGATCAGCATCCCAACATGTGTCTGGAATTTCTCCTCCCGCTATATTAACAGAGACATTAACCTATTTATTTTAAAAACAGGTCAATACCACCATTAAAGTATTAAGTAAAGGAATTTATACAAACTTAAGGCAGAGCCGCTATTCCACTGTATAACATCAGTGCTGGTACCCAGATGTAGACGATCTGAACTCCTCTGTAGACTTGGACTCTGCTTGTGTATCCCAGTATGCCATTAGCAAATTTAATTACTTTGCCACACTTTCCAGACACTGAAAGCAACAAGATTACTATTACTAGATTGGGTGACCGCTTTGCGGAACGTCTCCGTTCAGTCCGCAAGGGTGACCCCGAGCTTCTGGTCGCCTGTCACTTTAATTCTCCGCTCCACTCAGGCCTAACCGTCCTCGGCCTCTTACTGTTCCAATGAAGCTCAACGTAAGCTCGAGGAACAGCACCTCACCTGTCGATTAGGCACTTTACAGCCTTCTGGACTCAACATCGAGTTCAACAATTTCAGATCATGACCCCCCCACCCCCCCCCCCCCCCCCCCCGCCCCAAATTTACTTTTTTTCTCACATGGCATAAGAACATAAGAAATAGGAGCAGGCCATTCGGCCCTTCGAGCCTGCTCCGCCATTCAATAAGATCATGGCTGATCTTCTACCTCAACTCCATTCACCGGCCCCAATTGCCATATCCCTTGATGCCCTTACTAGTCAGAAATCTATCGACTTCTGTTTTGAATATACCCAACGACTGAGCCTCCACAGCCCTCTGGGGTAGAGAATTCCAAAGATTCACCACCCTCTGAAGAAATTTCCTCATCTCAGTCCTGAATGGCCTACCCTTTATCCTGAGACTGTGGCCCCTGGTTCTAGACTCCCCAGCCAAGGGAAACATTCTCCCAGCATCCATCCTATCAAGCCCTGTAATAATTTTGTATGCTTCAATGAGATCCCCTCTCATTCTTCTGAATTCAAGAGAATACAGGCCTAGTTTATTCAATCTCTTCTCATATGACAGTCCCGCCATCGCAGGAATCAATCTCGTGAACCTTCGTTGCACTCCCTCTATGGCAAGTATATCCTTCCTTAGATAAGGAGCCCAAAATTGTGCACAGTACTCCAGGTGTGGTCTCACCAAGGCCCTATATAATTGGACATGATGCGGAGATGCCGGTGTTGGACTGGGGTGGACAAAAGTGAGAAGTCGCACAACACCAGGTTATAGTCCAACAGTTTCTCTGCCAAGGTGTGATAAAAGGCAGTCAGAAAGATTAACTGTAGTCGTCTGACATTGTACGCTGCACAGGCATTGTTCTCTGTCTATATATGCTGTGCCGATTTGTATTCCTTCACTTCACCTGACGAAGGAGCAGCAGCTCCGAAAGCTTGTGATTTCAAATAAAACTGTTGGACTATAACCTGGTGTTGTGCGACTTCTCACTTTTATATAATTGGAGTAAGACTTCTTTACTCCTGTACTCAAATCCTTTTGTAATGAAGGCCAGCATACCATTTGCCTTCCTAAAGGCTTGCTGCACCTGCATATTCACTTTCAGTGACTCATGTACAAGGACACCCAGGTCCCTTTGAGCATCTGCATTCCCCAATCTTTCACCATTTAGGAAATACTCTGCCTTCTGTTTTTTCTACCAAAGTGGATAACTTCACATTTATCCACATTATATTCCATCTGCCATGTTCTCACCCACTCACTGAGCCTGTCGAGATCCCCTTGAAGCCTCTTCACATCCTCTTTGCAACCGACACTGCCACCTAGCTTTGTATCATCAGCAAATTTGGAAATGTTACATTTAGTCCCCTCATCCAAATCATTGATAGATTGTGAATAGCTGGGGCCCAAGCACCGATCCTTGCGGTACCCCAATAGTCACAGCCTGCCATCCTGAAAAAGACCCGTTTATCCCTACTCTTTGTTTTCTGTCTGTTAATCAATTCTCAATCCATGCTAGTACATTACCCCCAATTCCATGTGCCCTAATTTTGTTCACCAACCTCTTGTGTGGGACCTTATCGAAGGCCTTCTGAAAATCCAAATACACCACATCTACCGTGTCCCCTTTGTCTACTCCACTAGTTACATCCTCAAAGAACTCCAATAGGTTTGTCAAATAGGATTTCCCTTTCATAAATCCATGTTGACTCTGCCCAATCTTACTATTAGTTTCTAAGTGCCCAGCTATTGCATCCTTTATAATAGATTCCAGCATTTTCCCCAACTACTGATGTGAGGCTAACAGGTCTGTAGTTCCCCGTTTTCTCTCTCCCTCCTTTCTTAAATAGCGGGGTTACATTTGCTATCCTCCAATCTGCAGGAACCGTTCCAGAATCTATAGAATTTTGGAAGATGACAACCAATGCGTCCATTATCCCAATGGCCACCGCTTTCAAAACCCTAGGATGTCTTTCTTTCATTGGACCCCCTGTGACTCCACCTCATTGTCTCAGTTGTATCTTGCTATGTCTTTGATGTGGTACCTTCCTGGCTCACCTGATTGCCTTTTGTCACACCTCGGCAGATAAACAGTCAGGATGATTTAAATGTAGTCGTCTGCCATTGTAAGTTACACATGCATTGTTCTCTATCTATATATGCTTTGTCGATTCTGTATTTCTTTACTTCACCTGAGGAAGGGGCCACGTAAGCTCCGAAAGCTTGTGATTTCAAATAAAACTGTTGGACTATAACCTGGTGTTGTGCGACTTCTCATTTTTGTCTTTCTTTCTGCCAGTGCCATTTACACTTCATCTAGAGTCATCTTTTGTTTCTTAACTTGTCCTGTTACCATCTCCTTTTGCCTCGCACCATCATCCCTTTTGTCTCTTAATCTCTCCTGCCTTCCGCCCGATCACAGACCTTCCCTTTGGTTCTTTCCTCCCCTCCCCCCTTTCCCTGCCCCTACACTTGCTTAAAAACCTGTTCCATCTCCAGCTTTTTCGAGTTCTGACGAAGGGTCATCGACCTGAAACGTTAACTCTGTTTCTCTCCCTGCAGATGCTGCCTGACCTGCTGAGCATTTCCAGCATGTTCTGTTTTTATTTCAGATTTCCAGCATCCGCAGTATTTTGCTTTTGTATTAAGATTACTATTATCCCAGGTCCATTTCCAAATCTCCTGTGCTAGCTTAATTTAATTCATTGTATGTTTATGCCCCATATTTTTTTTTCCCCCCCAATCGATCTGTAATGCTTCACATTGACCAGGTTCTTATCCAGCTCAGTGTCCAACCAGTTAATGGCACAGCTCATCCACAAATTAAAAAAAAAATAGATAATGGAAGTGTTGGCACCTGAAACACTTTAGGCACCAGAGCTCAGATCAGACGCCGAGGCTGACACAGCGTGGTGGCACTCTCGCCTCCAGTCAGACGACTGGTGGGTTCGAGTGCCACTCCAGAGACTTGAGCACAAAATCAAGGCCAACACTCCAGTGCAGTATGGGGAAACGCTGCACCTTCAGAAGTGTTCTATTTCAGATGTTAAACCGAGGCCCCGTCTGCCCTCTCAGGTGCGCGTAAAGGATCCCATGGCACTATTTTGAAGAGCAGGGGAGTTCTCCCCAGTGTCCTGGGGTCAATATTTATCCCTCAACCAACGTCACTAAAACAGATGATCTGGTCATTATCACATTGCTGTTTGTGGGAGCTTGCTGTGCGCAAATTGGCTTTTTTTTTAATTCGTTCATGGGGATGTGGGCATCGCTGGCAAGGCCAGCATTTATTGCCCATCCCTAGTTGCCCTTGAGAATAGAGTCATACAGCACAGAAAGACGCCCTTCGGCCCATCGTGTCTGCGCTGGCCATCAAGCCCCATCTATTCTAATCCCATTTTCCAGCACTTGGTCCGTAGCCTTGTATGCTATGGCGTTTCAAGTGCTCATCTAGGTGGTGGTGAGCCGCCGCCTTGAACCGCTGCAGTCCGTGTGGTGAAGGTGCTCCCACAGTGCTGTTAGGGAGGGAGTTCCAGGATTTTGACCCAGCGACGATGAAGGAACATAAGAAATAGGAGCAGTAGGCCAATCGGCCCCTCGAGCCTGCTCCGCCATTCAATAAGATCATGGCTGATCTGATCCTAACCTCAAATCTAAAGAACACAAGAAGTAGGAGCAGGACCCGGCCACTCAGCCCCTGGGCCCGCTCTGCCACCCACAGGGCCTCGACCGATCCGAACTCAGCCTCATGTCCAATTTCCTGCCCGCTCCCCGTAACCCCTAATTCCCTTTACTTGGAGGAGACTATCTATTTCTGTTTTAAATTTATTTAATGATGTAGCTTCCACAGCTTCCTGGGGCAGCAAATTCCACAGACCTACTCCCCTCTGAGTGAAGAAGTTTCTCCTCATCTCAGTTTTGAAAGAGCAGCCCCTTATTCTAAGATTATGCCCCCTAGTTCTAGTTTCACCCATCCTTGGGAACATCCTTACCGCATCCACCCGATCAAGCCCCTTCACAATCTTATATGTTTCAATAAGATCGCCTCTCATTCTTCTGAACTCCAATGAGTAGAGTCCCAATCTACTCAACCTCTCCTCATATGTCCACCCCCTCATCCCGGGGATTAACCGAGTGAACCTTCTTTGTACTGCCTCGAGAGCAAGTATGTCTTTTCTTAAGTATGGACACCAAAACTCCAGAGGACAAGAAAGGCGCTACAGAAATGCAAGTCTTTTGTTTCTTAACTCCATGCCAATGAGCACCGTGTCAGACAATCCAGCTGCAATCCCCGTGGGTTTTTCCAGCATAGTAGATGCCAGAAGCCCAACAAGAATAAGGATTCAAACTGACCTCGCATTATGGGGAGAGGTCAGCCACGAGGAGCCATAGGCAACAGTGCTTGGTGCATCATAATCCCATACTTAGAAAAATCTCACATCTACTATTGGTGAGCCAAGGCTGCAAGGTTGAACCCAATTTTCTATTCACCTCCGTTTCCTGAAGTTTGTGGTGCTGTCTGTCCCAGAGGATGACCTTGCGGTCCTTCCCTCCACCCGACACCAGCGTACCATCATTCAGCATGCAGAGGCTGAATATGCCCCCTTCGTGAGCCCCCTGAACCGCAGAGCTGATCCGGTTTGTTCCTACAAAATAACCACAGAAGAGATTTACATACAAGAAAAAAAAAAAATCTTCTCGTAGCAGGTCAGAAACCTGGGATAACGGATTTCGAAAAAAGTGGGCAGACTAGATAGTAACAGAACAATTGAGAGAACGCCGAACTATATCCTCTAAGCGAGATGCATCACTGCATGGAAACAGAAGGGTAGATTTTCTTCCATGTGCAAAGCTAGAGAAACATTCTGTAGAATAGAGCTTATCTGTCTGATTTTTATAATATTTTAAATGTAATGCTTTTCTTAAAATTACTATGATATATAATGTATGTTAGAAGCATAAAACCTCTGTTACAATATGTATAACTGTTAAAAAGACACAAGGCTGAGAAGCAAAGCATGATGGTAAATGATGCCAACTTGATATAATCCTGTAAAATGGTCTGTTGGGAAAACAAGGAGATAGTGGGGAACAAGAAATTCAGCAACATTGCAAAAGAAGATAGGGGGCTGGAGACAGTCACCACCCCCACTATTTCTCAAAAATGCAGAACCGGCTAAACAATGAGCTGATTCGGAAGCAAAAAAAGACATCCGAGAGAACTTAGTGCGAAGGTGGTTCTCAGGTAAGGATAGCTTGGTACGAGGAGCGAGAGGGTGACTGAAATAACAGATACCAGACAGTTAATGAAGGCTACGTAAGGTACAGGGGGAGAAGGGAAAAAAAAGGTATAAATGAACAGCTATTGAACACTGGAGGCAGCATGAAACCAGAGGAAGAGAAAACTTCAGTCAACAGAACACAGCGAGACTGAGGAGAAAGAGACGGCGCCGCAGTCACCCGGTGGGCACGCTGCTGGGGTTCCGAGGAACGGATTGCGACTATCATCTTGTTAAGTATTACTTCTTTGTACTGGATGTAAAGTGCTTAATAAATCTGTTATACTTATACCTGTACCAGGAGTGGTTTGTTCTAGTCACGGACAAGTTAAATATACATTACGGATCTTACAATTCTTTCATTAAAAAGTTGTCAGTTTGAAATTATGCAATACCAATTTAAGAATGGCAATAAGCCCAAGTTTACTTCAACAGTAAGTTGCATTTACACAGCGCCTTCAACGTACTTTACAGGAGCGTTACCAAACAAAATGACACCGAGCCACAAGAGATATTAGGACAGGTGACCAAAAGCTTGGTCAAAGAGGGAGGTTTTAAGGAGCCTCTTATAGGAGGACTTCACCTGACGAAGGAGCAGCGCTCCGAAAGCTTGTGATTTCAAATAAAACTGTTGGACTATAACCTGGTGTTGTGCGACTTCTCACATTTATAGGAGAGAGAGAGAGAGAGAGAGAGGGGTAGATACTTTAATTCAGCAGGATCTAAACTAGTTTTCAGTTTTAAGAGGAGGACAGAGGGATATAGTTCAGTTTTGTGCTCTTGCAGTACTGACATTCTCCACCGATCGGTGCTTGTGTTCTGTAAACTGTCCTAGCTCCATCTCCTGGCAAGAATGCAGTACAGCACAAATGTGGCACTTGTGGACAGAAACATAGGAAGAGGCGTAGGCCATTCAGCCCCTCGAGCCATTTACATAGAATTTAACAAGCGCAGAAACAGGCTAGTCGGCCCAACTGGTCTGTGCCAGTGTTTAGGCTCCACACAAATCTCCTCTCACCCCATCACCAGATCCTTCTATTCCTTTCTCCCTCATGCACTTATCTAGCTTCCCCTTAAATGCATCTACGCTATTCGCCTCAATTACTCCCTGCGGTAGCGAGTTCCACATTCTCACCACTCCCTGGGGAAAGAAGTTTCTCCTGAATTCCCGATTAGATTTATTAATTAGTGATTGGACTCCACAAGTGGAAACATCTTCTCTACATCTACCCTATCAAACCTCTTCATAATTATAAAGACCTCTCAGGTCACCTGTCTTCTCTTTTCTAGAGAAAAGACCATTCATGGGTTCCCACCCCCCAATTTGGTGGTGCCCACCCCCCCTAATTCAGTGTTCCACCATTCAGTTAGATCATTGCTGATCTGTATCTCAACTCCATGTACCCACCTTGGTTCCGTAACCCTTAATACCCTCATCAAACACAAATATATCAGTTTTTAAATTTTCAGTTGATCCACAGTTTAGTGGGGGGGGAGGAAAGAGTTCCAGATTTCCACTACCCTGTGTGTCAAGTACTGCTTCCTGACATCATGACTCACTTCCTCCAAATTAAAGATGTTGCTATGGGAACCCACATGGGCCCTAGCTATGCCTGCCTTTTCGTGGGATATGTGGAACATTCTTTGTTCCAGTCCTACTCGGGTCTCCTCCCTCACTTTCTTTTTCCCGGTACATTTATGACTATCAGTGTGGTTTCCTGCTCTCGCCCTGAACTAGAAAATTTCATTCACTTTGCTTCCAATTTCCACCCTTCCCTCACCAACTCCTCCCTTCTCTTCTTTGTCTCCAATTCTGGCAATAGGCTATCAACAAACATCCATTATAAGCCCACTGACTCCCACAGCTACCTGGACTACACTTCCTCCCACCCCGTAAGGACTCTATTCCATTTTCCCAGTTTCTCCGTCTCCGCCGCATCTGTTCTGACGATGCCACCTTCCATACCAGTGCTTCCGTCATGTCTTCATTTTTCCTCAACTGAGGATTCCCCTCTACTGTGGTTGACACGGCCCTCGACCGTGTTCGTTCCATTTCCCGCACTTCTGCTCTCACCCCTTCCCCTCCCTCCCAGAACCACGATAGGGTTCCCCTTGTCCTCACCTTTCACCCCACCAGCCTCCACATTCAACGGATCATCCTCCGCCATTTCCAGCGTGATCCCACCACCAAACGCATCTTCCCCTCCCCTCAGCATTCCGAAGGGACCGCTCCCTCCACGATACCCTGGTCCACTCCTCAATCACCCCCAACAGCCCCTCCCCTCCCCACGGCACCTTCCTGTGCAAGCGCAGGAGATGCAACACCTGCCCTTTTACCTCCTCCTCCCCCCTTCCCACTGTCTAGGACCCCAAACACCCCTTCCAGGTGAAAGCGATTTACTTGTACTTCTTGCAATTTAGTATATTGTATTCACTGCTCACGATGCAGTCTCCTCTACACTGGGGAGACCAAACGCAGATTGGGTGACCGCTTTGCGAAACACCTCCGTTCAGTCCGTAAGGGGGACCCTGAGCTTCCGGTCGCCTGTCACTTTAATTCTCCGCTCCCACTCTGACCTCTCCGTCCTCGACCTCTTACACTGTTCCAATGAAGCTCAAGGCCCCATTTTTTCAGGCGGCTGCTGTTGATGATGATTCTGCCATCCCCATTTGCAACATTTAATCTCTCCTGCCTTCCATCCTAGCACAGACCATCCCTTTTATTCTTTCCTTCCCTCCCCCCTTTCCCTGCCTCTGCACCTGCTTAAAACCTGTTACATCCCTAACTTTTTCTAGTTCTGATGAAGGGTCACAGACCTGAAACATAACTCCGTTTCTCTCTCTCCACGGATGCTGCCTGGCCTGCCGAGTGTTTCCAGCATTTTCTGTGTTATATCACGATCGAATGGCCTGGCTCTAATTTTAAGGATATACGCCCTCGTTCTGGAATCGCCCAAATAGTTTCTCTCGGTATCTATCTGATCAAATCCTTTAATCATCTTAAACACCTCACAATCAGATCAGCCTTTAATCTTCTATAAATCAAGGGACTACAAGCCTAGTCTATGCAACCGGTCCTCATAATATAACCCTTTTAGCCACGGTAGCCCACTTGCACTTTGAGTATGTCTCTTCAGAATAATAAAGGTCTACATCCCAAACATCACTGCTCTCAGATGCCAACCAAGGTGCTAGTGCAGTAAAAGCATTTATGGCCATTACATTATAAACCGGCAGTGCAGCTTTACTTCAAGCAGTATGAACTTCAGGTGTCAGCCGATATACTCAGTAGTTAGCGCGCTCTTCTGAGTCAGAAGGTCGTGGGTTCGAGTCGCACGCCAGAGACTTGAGCACAAAATCTAGACTGACACTCCCAGTGCAGCAGCAACAACTACTATTTATATAGCGCCTTTAACGTAGTAAAACGTCCCAAGGCGCTTCACAGGGGTATTAGAAGACAAAAAAAATTGACACCGAGCCACATAAGGATAAATTAGGGCAGGTGACCAAAAGCTTGGTCCAAGAGGTAGGTTTTAAGGAGCGTCTTAAAGGAGGAAAGAGAGGTAGAGAAAGGCGGAGAGGTTTAGGCAGGGAATTCCAGAGCTTAGGGCCCAGGCAACAGAAGGCACGGCCACCAAAGGTTGAGCGATTATAATCAGGGATCCTCAAGAGGGCAGAATTAGAGGAGCGCCGTCTTTCGAATGAGACGTCAAACTTCATTGGCTGTGAAGCGCTTTGGGACGTCCAGCAGTTGTGAAAGGCGCTATAGAAATGCGAGTCCTTTCTTTCGATTTCTAGTGCATGTGACAAATTTCAGGTGAGAAAGCGGGCCCATGAAGGTTAACGATTGCAGAACTGGTTACCAGCAACTCCCTCACCTTTTCCCCAGATGATCAGATTTCCGCTGGAGTCACCAGTGATTACATCCCCGTTCTCAGAGAACGTCAAACACAGAACGTATTTGGGTTTTTCTTGTTTCTGAAAAACATTTTTTTTTTTAAAAAAACCAATTAAAGTCATACAGCTCAGAAGGAGGCCACTCGGCCCATCGCGTCTGTGTCGGCTCTTTGAAAAGAGCTCTCCAATTAGCCCCGCTCCCCTGCCCTTTACACATAGCCCTGTAATTTTCCCCCTTCAAGTACTTAGCCAATTCCCTTTGAAAAGGTACTATTGAAACTGCTTCCACCTCCCTTTCAGGCAGCGCATTCCAGATCGCTGAAACTTTAACACTACAATGTGGTTAAAACTAGGACAGCCATGGACATGGCAACTGAGGACAATCAATCATGGAATGTGACCTCAGCACCAGCCAGCCCCTGTGCGTGAAATTACTTATCCAAGAAAATATTAACTTATAAACTCTAAACTTTCCAACTCCCTGGGAGGGAAGGCTCAGCGACATTAACTGAGCAGGGAGGCATCTGTACACGTACAATTCCGTTGCATACCCCTGGACCCCTCGGCGTGCATCTCTCTTCCCTTTCTTTCCTGCATGATATATTATCTTGGCTTAAGGCAAGAGGGCATAATGGCTCGTACACAATCGATCATCCTTTGGGATCATGGGGGGGGCACGCAGCTTTATTCAAAAACATCCTTACATGATGTTACACTTCAGGCTCCCCTGCCCTCCACCACACGTTACTTGTGTAAACCTCTTGATATCGTTTCCATGGGCCCCCAAATTCCTGGGGGAGGAGCTCAGCCCAAGTGGGGCAGAGCAGAGCGCCCCCCCTCCCCCCCCCCCGCCACCGCCATCTGCCCAAGTCAGAGACCATATCCCAAATCCCAGAGATGGGGGCCATTTATGCGAGCGGGCAGGCACATTGCACCTGCAAGAGAGCTTCAGTGGAACCCGTCCTGATCCATTTGATGAAATCTGTGAAGAGTGTAACAGAGGCTCTTCCATCATTTCCCCCCCCCCCCCCCCCAACCCTCAGCCCCCCTCCTCTCCCCCGCCAACTCAATCTGGAAAAGCAATGCGGTTCACCTCATAAATGCCCTGCTTCTTGGAGAGAGTGTTGCCTTCCATTGTCCAGAAGCAAAGATGGGATTTGCCACACGTGATGAGGAGATTGGCTTCAGTTGGGTGGAAACTTGCTGCCAGCACAGACTCGTTGGAACACTGCAAAAAAAAGAAAAGGGAGACAAACAGCAGTTAGAGAGGCACCCCGACACGAGGACCGAGTCACAGAGAAACTCACTTAATGCCCTCTCCTCCCCTCGTGCCCACTGTATCGTGACTAACCGAGAATCTGTGTCTTCACCCCAAACCAAAATACTGGTCACCACACTTTAGGAAGGATGTGAAGGCCCTGGAGAGGGTGCAGAGGAGATTTACCAGAATGGTTCCGGGGATGGGGGATCTTAACCACAAGGACAGGTTGGAGAAGCTGGATTTGTTTTCATTAGAGCAAAGGAGGTTGAGGGGTGATTTGATAGAGGTGTACAAGATTATGACGGGTTTGGATAGGCTAAACGGGGAAAGGCTGTTCCCACTAGTTGATGGTACAAGGACCAGGGGGACACAGATTTAAGGTTTTGGGCAAGAGATACAGGGGGGGATGTGAGGAAAAATATTTTTACACAATGAGTGGCGAGTACCTGGAACTCGCTGCCGACGGAAGTGGAAGCGGAGACACTCAATGTTTAAGGGGAGACTGGATAGGCACTTGAGGGAAATAAACTTGCAGGGCTACGGGGATAGAGCGGGGGAATGGGACTGACTGGATTGCTCTACAGAGAGCCGGCACGGACTCGATGGGCCGAATGGCCTCCTTCTGTGCCGTTATGACTATGACTAACCAGTTTGCACCACATCCTTGTGTACACTGGCACATGTCATTCAGGAGAGAAGTTAGCAAGCACTTCTTCACGCAAAGGGTGGAACTTCCTCCCACAATAATTTAAAATCAGAGATTGAGAGATTTTTGCTAGCCAAGGGTATTAAGGCAGGTGGATGGAGTTGGGATACAGATCAGCCACTATCTCATTAATGGCGGAATAGGCCAGAGGGACTGAATGTTCCTACACGTGCCACAGAGGAGATATATTGCATTAAAATCAGACAATCACAGCAGGTTTGTTGTTACTGAGGAAGCTCATTAACTCATGGGTAACCATGGTTCCCCGGAACTTGCTCCTCCACTACCTGTGGGAGCAGAGTAGGAATTTTCCACTTTTTCCTGAAATTGGGCCTTTTTTTTGCCTCCCCAGGAGTTAGCATTACCAACAATTGGGGGTGGTGGTGAATGAAGTTGTACTATCCAATGGAAAGAATCAGAATCACACAGCACAGGAGGCGGCCATTTGCCCATTGTGCCTACATTGGCTCTTTGAAAGAGCTATCCAACTAATCCCACTGTCCTGCTCGTCCCCCATAGCCCAGCAATTATTTCCCCTTCAAGCATTTACCCAATTCCCTTTTGAAAGTTACTCTTGAATCTGTGTCCGCCGCCCTTTCAGGCAGCGCGTTCCACAACAGAATGGGTATTGAAGGGCCTGATCCTTTCTCACTATTTCCGTATGTTGAGAACTCCCTCAGCTCCCTCTATTCGCGTTCAGTAGGTTCTGCTGCTGGGCAACCAGTGACTGATCATTCGATTATTCTGCACTCTAGTATTCTCATGTATGCGGTTGACTGAAGTTGGTTGCCATAACAAGGTTTTCTTAGGCGATCAAGTGGAACGTCTCAAGCCAACCAAAAGAATTGATCACGGTGGCACTGTCTCTCGGTGCCACCGTAGATGCAGAGAGTGCTTTCCTGTTTACCATTGTAAAACCTCAACCCAGAGGTTAAAATGTGGAGTCCGAATGCATCGTTGCTATTTCCTCACTTAGTTGAGTCAACAAAGCCACTGTATTAGTAGGCATAAAACCAGACAATATTAGAGACTTTGGGGTAAAAATTGGGTAGCGCCCTGTGCTACCTTCGTTAATTTTAGCACCCTGAAAAAGTTAGCGCCCTCGTGGCCGATTTTCCCAGGTATCGCCCCGAGGGGGGAGGAGGGGCGCTACTGGAAGCGCCCCACATCTCTCTTGGGGCGCTGCGGCACGTCGCGCCGCGGTACTGCAGGCCTTCCTCCCCTTAAAGGGGAGAGGCCTGGCGGAGCACGTCCCGGCGCCCAGCTGGGCCACCAGGGATCGGGAGTGCTGGCAAGCGAGCCCGGCACTCAAGAGGAGTGCCGGGCTCACGGAGAGCAGCCGGCACCCCGCCGGGGGGCTTCACAGGGGCCGGGGACAGCAACGGGGGCAGGTGCTGGCAGGCGGCCAGCAACAAAAATGGCCACCCACCACCTCCCCTTTAACTAGCGCCACCCCGGCTGCAGGAAGGACCCCCTGACCCCGGCGGACATAGCGTCCGCCGGTAAGTCGGGGGAGGGGGGCTCCACCCAATATTACAGCCGGGGCGCGAGCGGGGCGCTGATGTCATCGCCGGCGGCGCAGTGCGGCGCTAATGGTTAGCGCCGCCACTAACCTCCCACTGAATTTCACGGGAGGTGTTAGCGGCGCCGCGCGCAGGCGCTAGTTAGTTTGCGCCCCGTTAGCGCCCTCTTAGGGTGCTAACGGGAGGCACAAATCAACCGAATTTAGCCCCCCTATTCTCTGTTTTATCTGCCCAATACGAATCAGAAAACAAGCTATTACTAGTATGTGTAAAAAAAAAAACTTCAGTGTTAACCGTGGCTCAGTGGGTAGCACTCTCGCCTGAGTCAGAAGGTCGTGGGTTCATGTTCCAATCCAGAGATTAGAGCACAAAAATCCAGGCTGACACTTCAGTGCAGTGCCGAGGGAGCGCTGCACTGTCAGAGGTGCCGTCTTTCGGATGAGGCGTTAAAACGAGGCCCCGTCTGCTCTCAGGTGGACGCAAAAGATCCCATGGCACTATTTTGAAGAAGAGCAGGGGGAGTTCTCCTGGCCTGGCCAATATTTATCCCTCAATCAACGTCATGAAAAGAACCAAATCGCTGGTCATTATCATATTGCTGTTTGTGGGAGCTTGCTGTGCGCAAATTGGCTGCCGTGTTTCCTACATTACAACAGTGACTACATTTCAAAAGGACTTCATTGTCTGTAAAGCACTTTGGGATGTGCTGAGGTTGTGAAAGGTGCTGTAGAAATACAAGTCTTTCTTCCCGCCCCCCAATCGCCTGCGAGAGAGCTTCTAGCAACTTTTATCCAGGAACAGTAAATGTTCTTGGTTCATTTATTCCCCCCACCTCTCCAGTGCATTTAATGTAAGACTGCATTCCCATCTGCCATTCTCACAGCTATGCTATGCTACCTCACCATTTGTTATATTAAACTTTTTATTTGCCATCATCTCTGCCTACTTGCTTTAATCTATTGGCCGATCCCCGGTGTCCTGGGGCCAATATTTGTCCCTCAACCAACAGCACTAAAACAGATGATCTGGTCATTATCACATTGCGGTTTGTGGGAGCTTGCTGTGCGCAAATTGGCTGCGACGTTTCCTACATTACAACAGTGACTACACTTCAAAAAGGACTTCATTGGCTGTAAAGCGCTTTGAGACGTCCTGGGGTCGTGAAAAGCGCTATAGAAATGAAAGTCTTTCTTTCTGGGAGGAGCTGCTTTGGGATTAGCTTTTAAAACAAATCATCGCAGGGTGAAACCGTCCGGCCAAAATGGCGTCCTACCTTCACATCAGCCAGCTTTGCCTCTTTCTGCCAGTCCCATACCGAGAGGATGTGTTCATTGGAATCATCCACTGCACACAGGTGAGCGCCTCCATTCTGTTCAATGAAACAAAAGGCCATCAGTTAGTTAGTGTACGAGGCTCACCAAATGCGAGAGAGAGCGCGCGCGAGAGAGCGAGCGAGAAAGAGCGCGCGCGAGAGAGCGAGCGAGCAAGAGCGCGCGCGAGAGAGCGAGCGAGCAAGAGCGCGCGCGAGAGAGCGAGCGAGCAAGAGCGCGCGCGAGAGAGCGAGCGAGAAAGAGCGCGCGCGAGAGAGCGAGCGAGAAAGAGCGCGCGCGAGAGAGCGAGCGAGAAAGAGCGCGCGCGAGAGAGCGAGCGAGAAAGAGCGCGCGCGAGAGAGCGAGCGAGAAAGAGCGCGCGCGAGAGAGCGAGCGAGAAAGAGCGCGCGCGAGAGAGCGAGCGAGAAAGAGCGCGCGCGAGAGAGCGAGCGAGAAAGAGCGCGCGCGAGAGAGCGAGCGAGAAAGAACGAGAAAGAGCGCGCGCGAGAGAGCGAGCAAGAGCGCGCGCGAGAGAGCGAGCGAGAAAGAGCGCGCGCGAGAGAGCGAGCGAGCAAGAGCGCGCGCGAGAGAGCGAGCGAGAAAGAGCGCGCGCGAGAGAGCGAGCGAGAAAGAGCGCGCGCGAGAGAGCGAGCGAGAAAGAGCGCGCGCGAGAGAGCGAGCGAGAAAGAGCGCGCGCGAGAGAGCGAGCGAGAAAGAGCGCGCGCGAGAGAGCGAGCGAGAAAGAGCGCGCGCGAGAGAGCGAGCGAGAAAGAGCGCGCGCGAGAGAGCGAGCGAGAAAGAGCGCGCGCGAGAGAGCGAGCGAGAAAGAGCGCGCGCGAGAGAGCGAGCGAGAAAGAGCGCGCGCGAGAGAGCGAGCGAAAAAGAGCGCGCGCGAGAGAGCGAGCGAGAAAGAGCGCGCGCGAGAGAGCGAGCGAGAAAGAGCGCGCGCGAGAGAGCGAGCGAGAAAGAGCGCGCGCGAGAGAGCGAGCGAGAAAGAGCGCGCGCGAGAGAGCGAGCAAGAGCGCGCGCGAGAGAGCGAGCGAGAAAGAGCGCGCGCGAGAGAGCGAGCGAGAAAGAACGAGAAAGAGCGCGCGCGAGAGAGCGAGCGAGAAAGAGCGCGCGCGAGAGAGCGAGCGAGAGAGAGCGCGCGCGAGAGAGCGAGCGAGCGAGAGCGCGCGCGAGAGAGCGAGCGAGCGAGAGCGCGCGCGAGAGAGCGAGCGAGCGAGAGCGCGCGCGAGAGAGCGAGCGAGAGAGAGCGCGCGCGAGAGAGCGAGCGAGAAAGAACGAGAAAGAGCGCGCGCGAGAGAGCGAGCGAGAAAGAGCGCGCGCGAGAGAGCGAGCGAGAGAGAGCGCGCGCGAGAGAGCGAGCGAGCGAGAGCGCGCGCGAGAGAGCGAGCGAGCGAGAGCGCGCGCGAGAGAGCGAGCGAGCGAGAGCGCGCGCGAGAGAGCGAGCGAGAGAGAGCGCGCGCGAGAGAGCGAGCGAGCGAGAGCGCGCGCGAGAGAGCGAGCGAGCGAGAGCGCGCGCGAGAGAGCGAGCGAGAGCGCGCGCGAGAGAGCGCGCGCGAGAGAGCGAGCGCGAGAGAGCGAGCGCGAGAGAGCGAGCGCGAGAGAGCGAGCGAGAAAGAGCGCGCGCGAGAGAGCGAGCGAGAAAGAGCGCGCGCGAGAGAGCGAGCGAGAAAGAGCGCGCGCGAGAGAGCGAGCGAGAGAGAGCGCGCGCGAGAGAGCGAGCGAGAAAGAGCGCGCGCGAGAGAGCGAGCGAGAAAGAGCGCGCGCGAGAGAGCGAGCGAGAAAGAGCGCGCGCGAGAGAGCGAGCGAGAAAGAGCGCGCGCGAGAGAGCGAGCGAGAAAGAGCGCGCGCGAGAGAGCGAGCGAGAAAGAGCGCGCGCGAGAGAGCGAGCGAGAAAGAGCGCGCGCGAGAGAGCGAGCAAGAGCGCGCGCGAGAGAGCGAGCGAGAAAGAGCGCGCGCGAGAGAGCGAGCGAAAAAGAGCGCGCGCGAGAGAGCGAGCGAGAAAGAGCGCGCGCGAGAGAGAGCGAGCGAGAAAGAGCGCGCGCGAGAGAGAGCGAGCGAGAAAGAGCGCGCGCGAGAGCGAGCGAGAAAGAGCGCGCGCGAGAGAGCGAGCGAGAAAGAGCGCGCGCGAGAGAGCGAGCGAGAAAGAGCGCGCGCGAGAGAGCGAGCGAGAAAGAGCGCGCGCGAGAGAGCGAGCGAGAAAGAGCGCGCGCGAGAGAGCGAGCGAGAAAGAGCGCGCGCGAGAGAGCGAGCGAGAAAGAGCGCGCGCGAGAGAGCGAGCGAGAAAGAGCGCGCGCGAGAGAGCGAGCGAGAAAGAGCGCGCGCGAGAGAGCGAGCGAGAAAGAGCGCGCGCGAGAGAGCGAGCGAGAAAGAGCGCGCGCGAGAGCGAGCGAGAAAGAGCGCGCGCGAGAGAGCGAGCAACGGGGGGGAGAGCGCGCGCGAGAGAGCGAGCGAGAAAGAGCGCGCGCGAGAGAGCGAGCGAGAAAGAACGAGAAAGAGCGCGCGCGAGAGCGCGAGCGAGAAAGAGCGCGCGCGAGAGAGAAAGAGCGCGCGCGAGAGAGCGAGCAAGAGCGCGCGCGAGAGAGCGAGCAAGAGCGCGCGCGAGAGAGCAAGAGCGAGCGCGAGAGAGAGAGAAAAAGAGAGAGCGCGCGCGAGAGAGAGAGGGCGAGAGGGCGAGAGGGCGAGAGGGCGAGAGGGCGAGAGGGCGAGAGGGCGAGAGGGCGAGAGGGAGAGAGGGCGAGAGGGCGAGAGGGAGAGAGGGCGAGAGGGAGAGAGGGCGAGAGGGAGAGAGGGCGAGAGGGAGAGAGGGAGAGAGGGCGAGAGGGAGAGAGGGCGAGAGAGAGAGAGGGCGAGAGAGAGAGAGGGCGAGAGAGAGAGAGGGCGAGAGAGAGAGAGGGCGAGAGAGAGAGAGGGCGAGAGAGAGAGAGGGCGAGAGAGAGAGAGGGCGAGAGAGAGAGAGGGCGAGAGAGAGAGAGGGCGAGAGAGAGAGAGGGCGAGAGAGAGAGAGAGGGCGAGAGAGAGAGAGAGGGCGAGAGAGAGAGAGAGGGCGAGAGAGAGAGAGAGGGCGAGAGAGAGAGAGAGGGCGAGAGAGAGAGAGGGCGAGAGAGAGAGAGGGCGAGAGAGAGAGAGGGCGAGAGAGAGAGAGGGCGAGAGAGAGAGAGGGCGAGAGAGAGAGAGGGCGAGAGAGAGAGAGGGCGAGAGAGAGAGAGGGCGAGAGAGAGAGAGGGCGAGAGAGAGAGAGGGCGAGAGAGAGAGAGGGCGAGAGAGAGAGAGGGCGAGAGAGAGAGAGGGCGAGAGAGAGAGAGGGCGAGAGAGAGAGAGGGCGAGAGAGAGAGAGGGCGAGAGAGAGAGAGGGCGAGAGAGAGAGAGGGCGAGAGAGAGAGAGGGCGAGAGAGAGAGAGGGCGAGAGAGAGAGAGGGCGAGAGAGAGAGAGGGCGAGAGAGAGAGAGGGCGAGAGAGAGAGAGGGCGAGAGAGAGAGAGGGCGAGAGAGAGAGAGAGCGCGAGAGAGAGAGAGAGCGCGAGAGAGAGAGAGCGCGCGAGAGAGAGAGAGCGCGCGAGAGAGAGAGAGCGCGAGAGAGAGAGAGCGCGAGTGAGAGAGAGAGAGAGAGAGAGAGAAAGAGAGCGCGAGCGCGAGCGCGGGAGAGGGAGAGGGAGAGGGAGAGGGAGAGGGAGAGGGAGAGGGAGAGGGAGAGGGAGAGGGAGAGGGAGAGGGAAAGAGAGCGCGAGAGAGCGAGAGCGAGAGCGAGGGCGAGGAGTCAACCACCAAAAATCAAACAAAAGTGCCTCCTTTTTAGATGGCCTCAACTAAAAGAATTACCATACAAATGCAAAGGAAACTTATAAACAAATAAAACAATGATATTATTTTAAGTGTAACACTGCAGTCCCGACAGTGCCCAGCGGTCGCGGAAGGCCTCAAGCCTACCGGCAGACACGGCGTGCGCCCTTGCCAGGGCCGCGGACAAGACCGCGGAAGAGAGGCAGTCAGAGCCAGAACAACCCACCCACCCCATGGAACTGGAGATGGCCACCTTGACCAGGCCCTGGAGCAGACCCACCAGCAGGCTCTCCGACTTGCCCACTCCTCCGTCCACCACCAGGCGTCCAAAGATCAGGAGCGTGGGGCTGAAGTGGAGCCAGAAGTTGAGGAGCAGTGTTTCCCCCCCTCCACCCCACTTTTGCGACATACTCCAGGGACTTAAAATCTAGGGCCTCTCCCAGTGCAGTGCTGAGGGAGCGCTGCACTGCCGGAGGTGCTGTCTTTCGGATGAGACGTTAAACCGAGGCCCCGTCTGCTCTCTCAGGCGGACGTAAAAGATCCCATGCCACTATTTCGAAGAAGAGCAGGGGGAGTTCTCCCCGGTGTCCTGGGGCCAATATTTCTCCCTCAACCAACATAACAAGAACAGATGATCGGGTCATTATCACATTGCTGTTTGTGGGAGCTTGCTGTGCGCAAATTGGTTGCTGCGTTTCCCACATTACAACAGTGACTACACTTCAAAAATACTTCATTGGCTGTAAAGCGCTTTGAGACGTCCGGTGGTCATGAAAGGGGCTATAGAAATGCAAGTCTTCTTTCTTTATTACAAAGCGGCTCCAGTTCTGATTTCAGTTGGTGTGCGTGTAACTTTTAGTCCTAGTCCACAGGAAATATACACAACGGCGCCAGTGAGGAAATATCCCGAACACGGGAATAAATCCTCTGTACGCACCACATGGACTCAAAGAAAGCAGAATGAAAAGCAGACTTACAAACTTGGAGAAGGACACACAAGAAATGGCTCGATCGAAGACCCCCAATCCAATCACGTGCAGGGTGTTCAGGCTCACAGAGTCCCACACACGAACATGAGGCGGAAGTTGCTATCAGAGGAAAGGGAAGGGGAAAAAGCTCTTTAAACTGGTCACGTTACATAGGAGGAAGATTTCCTCTGCCTGCTCTTCGTAGTGAAATTCTAAACGTGTTATTGTACCAGTATTATTGATCCCACTATTATTAATGAGCAGAGAAAATCTTTCCCCAGGGACAGAAGTTACCAGTCTGCAATCGGAGTACTTTTCCAAAAATAGAATTGACAATGACAACCAGAACAGATGAACAATTCAGACATCTGTGGGAGTTGCTGACGTGGCCAGAAAATGATCCCCTTCTGTAATTCAGAGATCATCGACTCAGTTTCTTCGGCAGCACCTCCCAAACCCACGACCTCTACCACCTAGAAGGACAAGGGCAGCAGGCGCATGGGAACACCACCACCTCCAAGTTCCCCTCCAAGGCACGCACCATCCTGACTTGGAAATATATCGGCCGTTCCTTCATCGTCGCTGGGTCAAAATCCTGGAACTCCCTCCCTAACAGCACTGTGGGAGCACCTTCACCACACCGACTGCAGCGGTTCAAGAAGGCGGCTCACCACCACCTTCTCGAGGGCGATTAGGAATGGGCAATAAATGCTGGCCTTGCCAGCGACGCCCAAATCTCATGGATGAATAACAATAATTAGTAAATCACCCACCCACCACAGCACCCCTTCCCCAGTTTTCTTTCGGGGCATTACAGAATGGTTGTAATAAGCAACATGGCAGCAGTTCAATGGACTGTACTGTTGATTACCAAGGCTACAGGGTTGTGCCTCGAGTTCTGCACATGCCGACATCAGGAGCTGGCTCGTGCCATTATGGAACAGGGGGAAATATACAGGAGCGAAAGAGTCACAAGCACTGGCAGTCCACTTGCCCACCCGTTTTAAATAGAAAATATAGTGCTTTCTGTGGCAATGGTCGGGAACTTTGAAACCACAGGGATAGATAGTCTAAAAATATGGCAGATAAAAGCTTAAGGGGGAAACAATTGAGTCATGCCCCATTTGGGGCGCCAACTTCGCCAGGGCGCTAACAGGAGGCGCAAAGCAACCGAATTTTTAGGCCTTAGTCTCCTAAAGGCTCAGCAGTGAGTAGCTGAGCCACGCAGACCAAGTGGATTCCAGGTTCAACCTCTGGTCTATGTTGTCACCTGATTTACACATTTGGCGACAGGGGCACTACAGTTGGGTCCAGTGACCCTGGATAGGGAAAGGAACACAGCCCAAGTTCCCAGTCGATCGCTATCCAGGGACCTCTGTTGAAAACGCCGGCGCATTGTCGGGCGAGGTCTGGCCCGGGCACCCTTCATGGTCGAATAGCCCATCAAATCTCACCGTCTATGGTAACTCTCTCAGGCAACACAGTAGGGGCATCCAGCACCCATGGAATCATAAACTGGTGAAAAAAGGAGGATAGATGGTCAGGGGTGGGGGGGGGCGGGGGGGGGGGGGGGAGACCTTCTGAAATTGGTCCCCTTTTCAAAATAAAGTCAGTGTTGAGCGATTATCTGGTCATTATCACATTGCTGTTTGTGGGAGCTTGCTGTGCGCAAATTAGCTGCCGCGTTTCCCACATTACAACAGTGACCACACTTCAAAAAGTACCTAACTGGCGCTTTGGGACATCCGGTGGTCGGGATGTGAAAGGCGCTATATGAAAGAAAGTCTTTATTTTTTTAATTTCAACACAAAAACAAGCAGATTATTCAATTAAATAATCCGAGTATCAAAAGGCAATCAATCAGTGACTAACTAAAACAGAACAGGCTGGTAGTTGGATTTCAAAAAGGTAGAAGGCGTTAGTCGACAACAACTTAACCATCCCAAGCTTCCCATCTTAACCAGCGAGATAAATTGAAGCCCAATAGGTTTGCCAGATTCACAAACTCTACAACCAGGGACACGGACTCGAGCTCGGGAGAGGGAAGGTGAACAATTCAGATTTAGCTCCTTTACATGAAAGGATTGCGACTACAGTCTATGGAACAGACTGCCCACAGAGGTCTAAATAGTCCAACAAATTCAAGAAGGAACCGAATAAGATATTCTGCAGAGACAGTGATTGAGGTGTACGAGAGAGAGTGAGAATAGTTTTGACATTGTGAATTTTGGGACCAGCGACACAGACCGTAACAATCGCTTCCGGTCTGTGCATTCCTACGATATCGAAACTTTACTTTTCCCAATTACACAGACTCCAGTTTATTTGCAAAAAAAAGTACGGAGTGAAAATAGGCCATTTGGCCCATCAGGCCTGTTCCTTCCACAGGCCGTGTACATAAGAAATAAGAGCAGGAGTAGGCCATTTGGCCCTTCGAGCCTGCTCCGCTGATGGCTGATCTTCTGCCTCAACTCCACCTTCCTGCGCTATCCCCATATCCCTTAGTATCCAAAATTCTATTGACCTCTGTCTTGAATATACTCATGATGCGGAGATGCCGGTGTTGGACTGGGGTGGACAAATGTGAGAAGTCGCACAACACCAGGTTATAGTCCAACAGCTTTATTTGAAATCACAAGCTTTCGAGCGCTGCTCCTTCGTCAGGTGAAGTGAAGAGATGTCACTTCACTTCACCTGACGAAGGAGCAGCGCTCCGAAAGCTTGTGATTTCAAATAAAACTGTTGGACTATAACCTGGTGTTGTGCGACTTCTCATTTGAATATACTCAATGACTGAGCAGCCACAGCTCTCTGGGGTATAGAATTCCAAAGATTCACCACCCTTCTCCTCAGTCCTGAAATGGCCGACCCCTTATTCTGAGACTGCGACTCCTGGTTCTAGACTCCCCAGCCAGGGGAAACATCCTCCCAGCATCTACCCTATCAAACCCCTTAAGAATTTTACATGTTTCAATGAGATCATCGCTCATTCTTCTAAACTATAGGGAATATAGGCCTAGTCTACTCAATCTCTCCTCATAGGACAATCCCCTCATCCCAGGAACCAGTCTAGTGAACCTACATAGAATCTCAGAATGGCTACAGCACAGAAGGAGGCCATTTGGCCCATCGAGCCCATGCCAGCTCTCTGCAAGAGCACTTCAGCTAGTCCCACTCCCCCTGCCCATTGCACTCCCTCTAAGGCAATCTATCACGTCTATTTATTCCCTTCAGTGAACGTGCGGAATTAATAATGCCTGATCCCCAAAAAGCTAAGCCAAGCCAAAGTGCAGAACATTTATCCATCCTCACAGCGGCACTTCTCAATCCTTGTCGGCTGCCCCTCCACAGACAAACCCTCCATCCCATCACCCACACCCCAAGAACAGAGGACCAATCGGCCCAGTGGATGAGCCGAGCCTGTAACCGTCCTCGTCATCTTGAACTCCAATCCCGGATTTTATCTGGATTCCTTTTTTGAAGGAATTAATCAACGCAGCGTCGACAGTTTGCTGCTCGAGAATTTCCACCCTTCCCTCGGTCTTACACAATCCACCAACCAAGCGAATAGCCCCAGCCACCTGCTCCCACGTTTCTGCTGCTCTTGGACAGGATACCAAGAGACACTGCGGTTTGTTCTGTCCCCTCCCTTACCACAACAGCTAGAGACAGAGAATGGGCCCTTTGTCTGGGGCACGACATATGGGAGAAAATGGAAAAAAAACACAAACAGGCAAATTTACCTTCTGCATTTGACTAATTAAAACTAAAATTTGAATATATATACCTTGCCATCTTTTGTGGATCCTGCCACCTGCCCTGTTGCCATGGTGACTCTATCGGGATGTACCGCAAGGCTGAGTAAGAGATTAGGAAAAAAGACAGATGAGTCACTCTGTTGGCCTTTTGTTCCTCTTCAAAAATAGCACTAGGACCAAAATAAGGCACAGAGACAGAGAGAGAGAGAGAGAGAAAGAGACAGAAAGAAAGAGAGTGGGGAAGAGAGAGGGGGAGGGGGGAAGAGAGAGTGGGGAAGAGAGAGGGGGAGGGGGGGAAAAGAGAGTGGGGAAGAGAGAGGGGGAGGGGGGAAGAGAGAGGGGGGGAGGCAGAGAGGGAAAAAGAGAAAGTGACCAATCAGGGAAAGCATAGAAGAAGCATAGAAGATAGGAGCAGGAGTAGGCCATTCGGCCCCTCGAGCCTGCTCTGCCATTTAATGAGATCAATGTAAGTTGTTTGTTGCAGCTTCACATTCCTGAAGGAATCCTGTGAATTTCCTCACTGGGAGCACGGATTTGCTGCTGGAGCAGCAAGATTTTGCTCAGATAGTAATGGGCGCACAAAGTGGTCACTGCGTTGAAGCGAGTACGGGATCAGCACAGTCAACGCACGGTGTCCACATGCTGCGAGGCTGAACCGGTCGAGCAGGAACAGCAGAGAAACACAGAACGAGCAGGGAGCGAGGGACGCCAGTGCTGCAAGACCTGGCCGGCGACACTCTGGCCCTGGCTACTACTGCCATATTTACCCCAACAAATCTCCTGCAGTTCAACAAATTCTCTGGAATAATGTTGCTGCAAATGACTGACTAGCAACCACTGGCTACCCAACTTTCCCCATGCAAATGAAAAACTTGTACACCTGCTATCTTCTTTCCTCTCTCAATTACTTCCAGACTAGATGTCCTTAGGTCAGTAGTTGACACTCCTCACTTTGAGGAATCATCTTGCTGATGCTCAGAGTACCCCACCAGCCCGCCACCATCACAAAATCTTTTTAGCCATTTCTAATACATGAAAGCTCGGTAAACTGTAACAGCGGTGTGTTGGGAGCAGGAGTAGGCCAGAGTATCTGGAGCTCGAAGCAAAGTTTTAGTGGGTTACCAAGTGGGATCAAATCACCTGCCTGGCTGTCATTGAAGGTGGGTGACCACACCGAGCCCTGCTCTAGAGAAAGGTGGGTGACCACACTGAACCCTGCTCTAGAGAAAGGTGGGTGATCACACCGAGCCCTGCTCTAGAGAAAGGTGGGTGACCACACCGAGCCCTGCTCTAGAGAGAAAGGTGGGTGATCACACCAAACCCTGCTCTAGAGATAAAGGTGGGTGATCACACCGAACCCTGCTCTAGAGATAAAGGTGGGTGATCACACCGAACCCTGCTCTGGAGAAAGGTGGGTGATCACACCGAACCCTGCTCGAGAGAAAGGTGGGTGACCACACCGAACCCTGCTCTGGAGAGAAAGGTGGGTGATCACACCGAACCCTGCTCGAGAGAAAGGTGGGTGACCACACCGAACCCTGCTCTGGAGAGAAAGGTGGGTGACCACACCGAACCCTGCTCTAGAGAAAGGTGGGTGATCACACCGAACCCTGCTCTGGAGAGAAAGGTGGGTGATCACACCGAACCCTGCTGGAGAGAAAGGTGGGTGATCACACCGAACCCTGCTGGAGAGAAAGGTGGGTGATCACACTGAGCCCTGCTCTAGAGAAAGGTGGGTGATCACACCAAACCCTGCTCTAGAGATAAAGGTGGGTGATCACACCGAACCCTGCTCTGGAGAAAGGTGGGTGATCACACCGAACCCTGCTCTGGAGAGAAAGGTGGGTGACCACACCGAACCCTGCTCTGGAGAGAAAGGTGGGTGACCACACCGAACCCTGCTCTGGAGAGAAAGGTGGGTGACCACACCGAACCCTGCTGGAGAGAAAGGTGGGTGACCGCACCGAACCCTGCTCTGGAGAGAAAGGTGGGTGACCACACCGAACCCTGCTGGAGAGAAAGGTGGGTGATCACACCGAACCCTGCTGTCAATAAGAGGTGTGTTACTACATCATTCTACGGTAGAGAAAGGTGCATTACTAAATCAAGCTCTGATCTAGAGAATGACGTGTTACAGCACCGAGCTCCGATCTAGAGAATGATGTCACTACACCGAGCTCCGATCTAGAGAATGATGTCACTACACCGAGCTCTGATCTAGAGAATGATGTCACACCGAGCTCTGATCTAGAGAATGATGTCACTGCACTGAGCTCTGATCTAGAGAATGATGTCACTGCACCGAGCTCCGATCTAGAGAATGATGTCACTGCACCGAGCTCTGATCTAGAGAATGACGTCACTGCACCGAGCTCTGATCTAGAGAATGACGTGTCACTACACCGAGCTCTGATCTAGAGAATGACGTGTCACTACACCGAGCTCTGATCTAGAGAATGATGTTACTACACCGAGCTCCGATCTAGAGAATGACGTGTCACTACACCGAGCTCTGATCTAGAGAATGACGTGTCACTACACCGAGCTCCGATCTGGAGAATGACGTGTCACTACACCGAGCTCTGATCTAGAGAATGACGTGTCACTACACCGAGCTCCGATCTGGAGAATGACGTGTCACTACACCGAGCTCTGATCTAGAGAATGATGTTACTACACCGAGCTCCGATCTAGAGAATGATGTCACTGCACCGAGCTCTGATCTAGAGAATGATGTCACTACACCGAGCTCTGATCTAGAGAATGATGTCGCTACACTGAGCTCCGATCTAGAGAATGACGTGTTACTCACCATTTCACATCGTCGTTGTGTCCGAGGTAGTGACGCTGTAGCTGCTCCTCAACGTTATACAACACAACGACCGATGCGATGAAGTAAACAATCTCACCTGTCGGCAGGAGATAAAGGTTGGAGCGGCAATCACGCCCACGATAACCATACCTGGAGGGATTAGTTAAGGCCATATACACACACACGGGGACCGCAAGCAAAACGGTGCAGAGCAGAATGTGCACTAGAATCTGCAATCTATATGCGGTCAAACTCAATTAAACCTGTGACATTTAATTAAAAAAACCAGCGTAAACGTATAAAGAGCAAAAGCATGACCTGCAAATGGGGCTTTTGATGATCATTCTGTTCAAGCGACTGTAAGGGAAGTTTCTTTTCCTCCTCTCCCGCAGGTGCTGACTCATGCTGTGAATGCATGGACACTGGCCAAACCTTCGTGTACGAGCTTAGACACCAAGTGACGGCGAACAACAGGGGCATCAAGACCAAGCCCGATCCGGTCATCCCAGGAGAGACCAGAAATGCGCATGCGGGCCGATTTTCTAACCTCACTGGCCCAAGAGTACCCAGGCGAACTGGGGCACCCCATCACACACCTGCCGAGATCAGCACTCTCAGTGCAGGCGAGGGACTGAACAGCGGGGCTGCTAATGTGAACGGCTTAGTACATTCGGTGCTTACATCGGATATACGGCACAAACAGGCCATTCGGCCCAACCAGTCCATGCCGGCGTCTATGCTCCACTCGAGCCTCCTCCCGTCTTTCCTCATCTAACTCTATCTGCATAACCCTCTATTCCCTTCTCCCTCATATGTTTGTCTAGCCTCCCCTTGAATGCTTCCACACTACTGGCAACACGGTGGCATAGTGGTTAGCACTGTTGCCTCACAGCGTCAGGGACCCGGGTTTGGATCCGGCCAGGGTGACTGTCTGTGTGGAGTTTGCACATTCTCCCAGTGTCTGCGTGGGTTTGCTCCGGTTTCCTCCCACAGTCGAAAGATGTGCGGTTTAGGTTGATTTGGCTATGATAAATTGACCCTTAGTGTTAGGGGGGATTAAATACGTGGGGTTATGGGGATAGGGTGGGATATGTGTCGGTGCAGGCTCGATGGGCCGAAATGGCCTCTATCTGCATTGTGGGGATTCTGTGATACTATTCGCTTCAACCACTCCCTGTGGTAGCGAGTTCCACATTCTCACCACTCTCTGGGTAAAGAAGTTTCTCCTTAATTCCCTATTGGATTTCTTGGTGACTATCTTATATTGATGGCCTCTAGTTTTGCTCTTCCCCACAAGTGGAAACATTCGCTCTGTATCCACTTTCACAAAAATTTTTAAAGACCTCTATTAGGTCGCCCCCTCAGCCTTCTTTTTTCCAAGAGAAAAAAAAGAGACCCAGCCTGTTCATCCTTTCCTGATATGTCTACCTTCGCATTTCAGTGCTGTGTTTGCCAATTGAGTTAGCTGGGAACCCAGGATAGCGGGGGTTTCCTGTGCCATGTTATCCTAGAGTTTCTCCTAATCCATCTCTTGTGGCTTTCCCAGGCAAAGAACCTCCTGTGGCCGAGAAGGTGACCAGCAATCAGCTGTCCACGAATACTGCTCGAGGCAGCTACCGGGAGGCCTAGATCAAATCGTCTGGGGGTGGGGGGGGAACAACTCGCTTCCCTAGGGTAGCACCTGGCCTCTTGGAGCCTTCCCACAGCGCCTAGAGAGGAGTGGCACTCACTATCTTAGGAAGAGGATTAGATCTGGGGATGCTCATCATAAAAGGCGAGGGAATAAAAAAAAATGATATTCATGCTTAAAAATCCTCAGATAGGAGGACTCCAATCCTGCTCTTAGAAGTTCGGTCACTTCCCCCAGTCTGTATTAGAGTAATGATCAGCACTGTCCGCATATGCAGGTCATGTTTTACTACTGAATCTGCTTCAGGCAGTGCATTCCAGATCACAACAACTCACTGCATAATGTGCTCATCCCAAGCTTCTCTCAATGCTATGGGTTAACATTTAGCATTAAAATGGAAAGCAATTTGGTACAAGTCCATTAGGTACCCATTGTAAACTATATCATTTTTAATTAGATGGTTTTAAAAACAGTGCATTGTTGTGCTGGAGGTGGTGTTCAGGTCTCATAAAAAGAGACTCTTTTCTGGAGGCGAGCAGCAAAGACCCCTTACACACGGAGCCAGAATCGTTAATTGCAGAATATTTTGGACCCTTTCACATATTGCTGCCAAGTTCAGGAGCTCGCCAGAACAGGGGGGAGGCACAAATTAAAAATCAGTAACCAACCACTCCGTGCGGTGCTACAGTTGGTCCTGAAACATACCGCAAAGGCACAAAAAGGTTTGTTTGTTGTGGATGTGCTAGTGCGGAGGATACACCCATTCCATCTTCAGCTTGTGTGCCGGCAACTCGACAGCGGTGTGCAACTTGTACGATCCAGTCAATGTCTGCGGCATGTGCAGAGTGATGGGGCGGCCACGCAGGAACATCTTCACGTAGCCCTCCTCTGCAAGGCATGGAACAAAAAAAATTTCAATCGGGTGAGACGCACAGTAACCAGCCGTCGAGTCCCGCAAACCCTCTCGATCCTGCTCTGGTTTGGTTACCCGTGCTGTTTTGGTCACTACTCCTAACTTATCCCCACTCTCTGAAGCACTTTGGGGAAAGTTTTAATGTTAAACTGGCTATACATAGAAGATAGGAGAGTAGGCCATTCGGCCCCTCGAGCCTGCTCCGCCATTCGATGAGATCATGGCTAATCATCCAAACTCAGTACCCTGTCCCTGCCTTCGCCCCATATCCCTTGATACCTTTAGCTTTAAGAAATATATCTAACTCATTCTTGAATATATTTAATGACTCGGCCTCAACTGCCTTGTGTGGTAGAGAATTCCACAGGTTCACCACTCTCTGGGTGAAGAAATTCTTCCTCATTTCAGTCCTAAATGGCTTACCCCTTATCCTTAGACTGTGACCCCTGGTTCTGGACTCTCCGACCATCGGGAACATTCTTCCTGCATCTAGTTTGTCCAGACCTGTCAGAATTTTATAAGTTTCGATGAGATCCCCTCTCATTCTTCTATACTCCAGCGAGTATAAGCCCAATCGACCCAATCTCTCCTCATAGGTCATTCAAGTTAGTGCTGCTGCTGTTAGAAGAATATACCAAGTCTTGTAATTATCCTACATTAGGGGATGTGGAGATCACAGCTCAACAGACAGAAACCATTGGAGATACACATTGATTAAAGAACAGACGGAGTCCTTCAGGATGATGGATCTCCCTCAGGAGGTGAACCTGCCTTTTCTCTTTACAAATGCGGTGTATTTCTGAAACTTTGCAAGCGTCACGACCGCATTCGGTTCTTGTCTGGCGTCGGTGCGTAAAGCGCAACGTGGCATCACATTGCCCGGACTGATCTAGTCTCTACAACCCAATCGATCGTGCAGCAGCAGCGATGATGGTGGTGGTTCCTCCGACTACACCAGGAAGCGCAGTGAACCGAATGGGGGGAGCGAGAATCAGAAGGAACATAAAACAAGCAAGACAGAAATTCTAGGCGCCGTTGTGTGGGTTTGCTTGCTGCTCATTTCCTCCAGTTTACTGAAGGTTGATGACCGACAGGCTCGAGGACATTTATGATGGATTTTAGCCAATAGCGATCAGATACAGCAGAAACGATTGGCAAATGATTTGCCAGTGTTTTACCAAAGGTGTGAAATCAGGGCAAATCAATAAAAAAAAAAGGGAAGCAGTGCTGCCAAATCTGCCTGATCTTCCACTGGAGAGCTTTGCAGGTTAGAAGTAGCATATGTCAAGTTGGTTATAGTCACAAAGGATGTCATTGATCACTTTGACCAGAGTTGTCTCAGTGCAGTTATCATGGCAGAAACCATATTAAAAAGAGAGAGAGCTGAACAAGGAGTTGATTGAGAATGGTACGCTCAAGGATCTTAGCGAGCGAAAGGAGGCTAGAGATGGGACAGTAGCCAGAGTGAGGACACAGGGTTAACAGTGGACATTTTAAAAGGAGGAGGCTGATGGTGTAATGATAATAACTTGTCTTTAACGTAGCAAAAATGTCCCAAGGTGCTTCAGGCGCGTTATCAGACAAAGCTGGACAAAATCTGACACCGTGCCACATAGAGTTATTAGGATAGGGGGCCAAAAGCTCAGTCAGAGGTAGGTTTTAAGGAGCAGAGAGAGAGAGAAGGGAGAGAGAGAAGGGAGAGAGGAAGAGAGGGAGAGAGAGGGAGAGAGAGAGAGGAGAGAGAGAGAGGAGAGGGAGAGAGGAGAGGGAGAGAGGAGAGGGAGAGAGGAGAGGGAGAGAGGAGAGGGAGAGGAGAGGGAGAGAGGAGAGGGAGAGGAGAGGGGAGGAGAGAGGAGAGAAAGAGGAGAGAGAGAGAAGAGCGAGAAGAGCGAGAGAGAAAGAGAGAAGAGCGAGAGAGAAAGAGAGAAGAGCGAGAGAGAAAGAGAGAAGAGCGAGAGAGAAAGAGAGAAGAGAGAGAGAGAGAAGAGAGAGAAAAGGAGAGAAGAGAGAGAGAGAAAAGAGAGAGAGAAAAGAGAGAGAGAAAAGAGAGAGAAAAGAGAGAGAAAAGAGAGAGAGAAAAGAGAGAGAAAAGAGAGAGAGAAAAGAGAGAGAGAAAAGGAGAGAGAAAAGGAGAGAAAAGAGAGAGAGAAAAGAGAGAAAGAAGAGAGAGAGAGAAAAGGGAGAGAGAAAAGGGAGAGAGAAAAGGGAGAGAGAAAAGAGAGGAGAGGGAGGAGAGAGGAGAGAGAAAGAAAGAGAGGGAGAAAGGAGGAGAGAGAGAGAGAGAGAGAGAGAAGGAGAAAGGAGGAGAGAGGAGAGAAAGAGAGAGGAGAGAGAGAGAGAGAGAGAAGAGGGAGAGAAGAGGGAGAGAAGGAGAGAAAGAGAGAAGAGCGAGAGAGGAGAGAGAGAAAAGGAGAGAAGAGAGAAAAGAGAGAGAGAAAAGAGAGAGAGAAAAGAGAGGAGAGGAGAGGGAGGAGAGAGGAGAGAGAAAGAAAAAGAGAGGGAGAAAGGAGGAGAGAGAGAGAGAGAGAGAGAGAGAGAATGAGAATTCCAGAGCTTAGGGCCCAGGCAGCTGAAGGCACAGCCGCCAATGGTGGAGCGGTTAAAATCAAGGATGTTCAAGAGGCCAGAATTGGAGGAGCGCAGAGATCTCAGAGCCTTGCAGGGCCGGAGGAGATTACAGAGATAGGGAGGAGGCAAGGCCATGGAGGGATTTAAAAACAAGGATGAGAATTTTTAAATCCAGGCGTTTAGGGTAGTTTTGAAGGGGAGGAGAACTGTGATTGTGCAAAGCGAACAGTTACAGAGTTCAGCAAACGTGGAGGAGTTGAAATGATCTTGTATGACCTGTTGAATTTCCTACATTACAACACTTCAAAAGTACTTCATTGGCTGTAAAGCACTTTGGGACACCCGGAGGCTGTGAAAGGCGCTATAGAAATGCAAGAATTCTTTCTGAATTTCAGTATTTCATGGTCCACGAGCCATTTCAGGAAAATCATGCAAACAGAAGATTAGATGCTCAGATAATGAGCCAATACTGTGTCCGCTTGCATTAAACGGTCCAATTTATAGGCACCGTCCACCAGGGACCTGGATGGAAATTGCCTCAAGCAATTCCCACGATTGACCCAGGTCTCAGCGGGATTTTATTGACCGTATCTGCTGCAGCCAGCACGCCTGTCAAAACCAATGCTGTCAGATTGGTGAGCAGCCCGAGTGATCGGTGAAGTGAAAGCATGGCGGGGCTTTAAGCTGACATTGCATGTAGCGAGCGCCCCGACAGGTTTGGAAGGCTCGTGCAGTAAATCTAATAATCACGCCTCAAATCATTTTCCACAAATGGTCTTAAGCAGAGAGTGCACCCTAGAAAATTTGGAAGCAATTCAGTTTGGGCGGCGAGGGTTAATAAAATTCTGGCTTATGCGTCAACCACCACATACATCAACCATCACTGCAGCAGAGGAGGCCACGAGGGGATTTAATAAGAGGTTTTTTTAAATTTAGAGCTTTGATAGGTTGGTAATAAGAAGCCATTTCCTCTGGTTGGTGAATTAATGATGCGGGATTGATTTTAAATGGTCACTAAAAAGAACGAGGAGAGGGGTTAGGAGAAAGTTCTTTATGCGGAATGCTGAAGGTTGTTGGAGCAAGGAATGCTTTGCCACAGGGAGGGACAGAGACCTTCTTGCCTTAACATTTTGTCCATTCCACTTAGTAATTGACTTCCTATTGACGTGATATCCATTAGTTAAAAGCTCATCCAATGTAATATTCATGAACTGTTCTTAACATAGAAACATAGAAACTAGGAGCAGGAGTAGGCCATTCGGCCCGTCGAGCCTGCTCCACCATTCAATATGATCATGGCTGATCATCCAAATCCAGTACCCTGTCCCTGCTTCCTCACACAGAATCCCCATCGAGCCTGCACCGACACATATCCCACCCTATCCCCGTAACCCCACGTATTTAATTCCCCCTAACATATCCCATCCTATCCCCGTAACCCCACGTATTTAATTCCCCCTAACATATCCCATCCTATCCCCGTAACCCCACATATTTAATCCCCCCCTAACACTAAGGGTCAATTTATCATAGCCAAATCAACCTAACCCGCACATTTTTGGACTGTGGGAGGAAACCAGAGCACCCGGAGGAAACCC
This sequence comes from Squalus acanthias, assembly GCA_030390025.1. NCBI lineage: Eukaryota > Metazoa > Chordata > Chondrichthyes > Squaliformes > Squalidae > Squalus > Squalus acanthias. The sequence goes on along the minus strand of CM059451.1, from coordinate 12,779,304 downwards.
ACGCAGACAGGGGGAGAATGTGCAAACTCCACACAGACAGTAGCCTTCTGCTTAGTGACGGGCTTGTAATTCCTCAGAATGATACAGCACTTAAGGAGGCCATTCGGTCCAACACGTCTGTGCGGGATCTGAAAGAGCGGCCCAATTAGTCCCACTTCCCCAACAGCCCTGCAAATTTTTCCCCTTCCAAGTATTTATCCTTTTGAAAGTTACAATTGAATCTGCTTCCACCACCCTCTCAGAGCATGACAACTCGCTGCTCATTGTGCTCAGTCGTCGAGTATATTCAAGACAGAGATCGATAGATTTTTGGATATTAAAGGGAACCGAGGGATATGGGGGAAGGTGAAGTTGAGGTAGAAGATCAGCCATGGTCTTACTGAATGGCGGAGCAGGCTCGAAGGGCTGAATGGCTTCTCCTGCTCCTAGTTCTTATGTTTTGTGTTGAGCACCACTATTCCTTCAGGCGGCTGCTGTATTCGGAGATCTGCGATTAGATACATCTTAATAGCCCTAACCTGGCATTCTAACCTGTACCCATCTCTGTTGCAGATATTACTTTCAGCACTCTGCTTCCATGCACTCAAGGAGGCAACTGAAGATACAAAAGTCTCACTCACCCGCACTGAAGATGAAGTCCTTCTGTTTACTATAAAAAAAATAGAATAGAAAACAATTAAGAGATGCCCAGGCAAAAATGCATCTTATTTCAAAAGAGTACAGTCAATTCCTTTGAGGTGAATCATTTCAGCAGGAATCCTGAAGGATTTGCAAGAATATTTTGGTTGTACAACAACTTCTTGTCTATAATATTAAAAGTCTTGCATAGGCACACGCTTCCATCAAGCAGGATTTACCTCTGGCCACACTCTGCTGTCGCATCTATTGCCATCACGCTTTTGCCATGATCAAACTTTTCTATTCATTTCCCTTGCCTTGGGAGTCCTCCAAAGTTGGTCTCCAAGATCGGAGGCAAAGCAACTCGCTCAGCAAGACCTCCCAGTTGGTGCTTCAAGATAGATGGCACGGTTCTCCAGAGTACACCCATTTTTGGTGCTACAGAAACAAAAAAACCGAAAAAGGCCGACACTGGACCTCTCTCATGCTGCCACCTCCCTCCACAAATGCTAATGGCCCCCTCCCCATTGCAACCTCTGCAAACCCCCAACAACCTGACCAGACCTCACGGTGTGTTCTTTGAGGCAATAGCCGTGGCTCTGTGGTAGCACTCTCACCTCCGAATTAGAAGGTTGTGTATGGGCTCAAGTCCAACTTCAGAGACTTGAGCACAGAATCTAGGCTGACACTCCCAGTGCAGTACTGAAGGAGCGCTGCACTGTTGGAAGTGCCATTTTTCCCCCGGATCAGACGATAAACAGGTGGATGTAAAACACTATTTTGAAGAGCAGGGGGAGTTCTCCCCGGTGTCCTGGGCCAATATTTAATCCCTCAACCAACAGCACTAAAACAAAATCACCTGGTCACTGTCTCATGGCTGTTTGCGGGAGCTTGCTGTGCACAAATTGACTGCGGCGTTTCCCTACATTACAACAGTGACTACACTTAAAGTACTTCATTGGCTGTAAAGCACTTTAGGACGCCCCGAGGTTGCGAAAGGCGCTATAGAAATGCAAGTTCTTTCTTATGAACCCCCTCCCCATTGCGACCTCTGCGACTCCCCCCCAGCCCCAACAACCTGGAGTTCAGAAGCAAAAGTTGAGTTCTCGAGCACTTTTAAAATCAGTACAGAAGTCACTCAGCTTACCTGTAGTCAAACAATTGGGCCTCAAAAAAAAAGGGGATTTCACTGGGTCTCACTTCCTCTTTCACCAAAAAACTCCTTAGACTCTGTATATGCCAGCAGCTAGTAACTAGCTGCCCCATCACATCACGAGCGATGTGCTGGCAGCAATACTGTATTTAAATAGTCAAAAAAAGGAGTTGGCCATTCATTACCATGCAAGTCCAGCCCGATTTGCGCACAGGCACACGAATTGGCCCAAGGAGCTGTATCCCGAGCGGGACCGGCGCAAAGATTGCATCGTCAGTCCTTTTTGTCACAGGTCGACAAACCACGACTTCAACCACATGCTAATCAGGACAGATTTCCTTTCCCATAGCCACACACACATGCTGAATCATATTAGCCAGCTAAATGCGCGTCTTTTAGTCTGGCCATGTTGTCGGGAGAATGGGAAACCATTTTTTTGGGGGGAGAGAGAGAGGTGGTTAGAACTTGTTTTAAATTGACGAACCTCAGCAACGGGCCAAAGCCAGCAGTTGAACAAAAGTAGAATGCAAGATAAGCTCAAGGAATGGTTAGGTTATGCCAAGCTTGGATTTTAAAAGCTGGGAGATTTTTTGGAAGAAGGGAAGACTGAGGGAGATAAACAGCTGCATTTGAGATTCCTGAAAAAGAGTTAGCGTAGGGAATGGCATGATGACTCTCAGTCTTCAGTGAGGATGATGGCGAGACTCCAGAAAGCTAAAGTACTCTTTCGCCACCCTCCCTTTCGACATACATTAAACATTTACATAGAATGCACAGCTAGAAACAGGTCATTCAGCCCAACAGGTCTATGCTGGTGGTTATGCTCCACACGAGCCTCTACCCCTTGGGCAATTCGGGAGCCTGTGCACAATCAGGCTGGACTTGGCATGATAATTCTCTACCCCAGAGGGCTGTGGATGCTCAGTCATTGAGTTTATTCAAGATGGAGAGTGATAGAGTTTTAGATACAAAGGGAATCAAGGGATAGGGTGGGAAAGTGGAGTTGATGTAGAAGGTCAGCCATGATCTTATTGAATGGCGGAGCAGGCTCGAGAGAAAAAACAATTCCAAATTAAAATCACCTCAGAAAAGAAATCTTCCACTAAAACCGCCTCCAGTCACAAAAAGTCAACATTACAACTCCTGCTCCTATTCATTAAGTTCTTACGAGTCTCCTCTCACTCCATTTCACCCGATCGGCATAGTCCTTCCGTTCCTTTATCCTCACGTACTTATCTAGCTAGCTTCCCCTTAAAAGCATCAAACTTTAGAAACAGGGAAACCCTCTGGGGCCAATAATGTGGCTATGGGACTGTGGCAGCAGGAACCAGTCTGAGCACTGCTTGTACCTGTGGTCATGATGTGGAGATGCCGGCGTTGGACTGGGGTGGACAAAAATGAGAAGTCGCACAACACCAGGTTATAGTCCAACAGATTTATTTAATTTTACAAGCTTTCGGAGCGGTTCGCTCCTTCCTCAGGTAGGGTAGCAGTGAATTATATTGTGAATTCTGGGAGATTCTCTCACTGCTACCCTACCTGAGGAAGGAGCGAACCGCTCCGAAAGCTTGTAAAATTAAATAAATCTGTTGGACTATAACCTGGTGTTGTGCGACTTCTCATTTTTGTACCTGTGGTGCGAGGGACACACCTCTAGCCAGAATGTAGATTCAGCTCCTTCACATAACATCGCAATGCTCCTAATGCACAGTGGATGAAAGAAAGGGCTACAACACCAGCAGCTCCTAAATGTCGAATTCCACAGGAGCAGAGAAATGTATTTACTTGGGGTTTTTTTTTTTTTTTTTAAGTGTTGTTGGAGCACAGAATAGTTTACCACAGGGAATGGTTGAACTCTGCATTCCAACTCTGGCCTCTCGTGCCTCCCCCACTCCCTTTGCCCCACCCTTGGAGCTTATTACAGCTGAAGACACAACAGCCAAGCTCTGGAATTCACTACCCAAACCTGTCCGCCTCCCTCCTCCTCCTCCAAGACACTCCTTAAAACCTACCTCTTTGACTAAGCTTTCAGTCATCTGTCCCAATATCGCCTCCTTTTGACTCAGGTTAAGTTTAGAGTCATAGGAGGGAAAAATTCAGTTGGTTGCGCCTCCCATTAGCGCCTTAAGAGGGCGCTAATGGGGCGCAAAGCAGCTAGCGCCCGGGCGCGGCGATGTTTGCGCCGCTCGCGAAATTAACTAGACATTTTGCGGCGGCGCTAAACACTACCGCCATGATCTCCTGCACCGGCAGATCGTGACGTCAGTCGAGCGCGCAACGCCCCGGTATCGCCCCGGAGCGGATATTGAGTGGCGCCCCCTGCCTTACCGCCTGACGCTAGCAACGGCAGGTTGAGGGGAGCGTTTTGCAGTCATGAAGGGACTGGGGGGAAGCGCTATTTAATGGCGACCGCTTCCTGCCTTTTATTGTTGGTGCCATTTTTGAACCACGCATTCTGAGAGAGAGGGAGAGAGACTTCTGGAGAGATTTAACGCTGTGTGAAGGAGTTTTGGGTACTGAGCAGCACTTTGCAGGTTCATTTTGATTTGCCATTCCTTGTATCGATTTAGAAGAGACTGTGTGGGCTGCACTCTGAGCTCTTTCCCTGGTACTCTCCATTGCTCTTTCCAGCAGATTTGATGTGCAGGTCTCTCCAGGCCGAGATTCAAGGCTGCAATGAGCAGGATGTGGATGGAAAGCAAGATCGACCATCCCCTTTAAGAACTGGCCCGTGCCATTGTGTGTGTGTTCCATTGCTGACTGACATCACATGAGCTTCGCCAGCGCTCTGAGGTAGCACCTCGCTCCTCGGCCTTTGCGCCTTAAGACAGGTGTGAAGCGCCTGATTTAGCGCTCCAATCACCTCCAGGGGCGATAAAAGTCAAGTTTGCAGTCGGTGGCGATAATTAGCGCCAGGCGCTAATCTTTGCGCCTGGCCGATAATTGCGCCCCAAATGGGGCGATACTGAATTTCTCTCCCATAGAAACATAGAAGATAGGAGCAGGCCATTCGGCCCCTCGAGCCCACTCCGCCATTCGATGAGATCATGGCTGATCATCCAAACTCAGTACCCTGTCCCTGCTTTCTCCCCATATCCCTTGATACCTTTAGCTTTAAGAAATATATCTAACTCATTCTTGAATATATTTAATGACTTGGCCTCAACTACCTTCTGTGGTAGAGAATTCCACAGGTTCACCACTCTCTGGGTGAAGAAATTCTTCCTCATTTCTGTCCAATTTTTGTCTGATTACGCTCTGGTGAAGCGCCTTGGGACGTTTTACTACATTAAAAAAAAAGGTGCTCTACAAATGCCAAGTTGCTGAGGCACAGACCATCGATCTTTCAAGGGAAAATTGGATAGATATTTGATGTGGAAAAAGAAAACAGGGATATGGAAAGAGAGCAGAGCAATGGGATTAGTTCTGAAATCGCTCTAGCATAGACACAATGGGCCAAATGGGCTCATTCAGCGATGGACACGGCTATGGTTTCGTGGATGGCTCGTTGGAAAGGAGCCCTCCCCAAGTAGTAAACTCTGCCTACACAGTTCTGGGTGACGAACGGTACTGCACAAATATGCTTGGTATGGAAGTAGATACTGAAAAACAGTCATTACTAATTATCAATGCCGTCAATTTATTTCTCACAACAACACTACCAATCTACCCACAAACATTTTTTTATTTTTTTTTAAAAAGGGAGTCAGCTGCTTGATGTTTCTTTTTCGCAGTACTTGTTTAAAAGTCTTCATGATTAAAGCCTCACCCTGCCTGGAGGCAGTAACTTTGTACTCCAGTAATTACCATTTACACAGACAGCCCCACTGGCAGGCAACTCTGTTTTCCAATTAAAGGCCTCAACGTGCATTTAATGTTCACATATTAAAAAGTGGGAGACTCACTGCGAGTGCAGCTTTCAAAATAGTTTAACATTTTTTTTTAATGTTTGCCGCCCAAGATAATGCTGTTGAAGCTGGCGGGGGAGGGGGGGGGGTCAACTGAAAATTTCAAAACTGGAGATTGATAATGACTTTGCCTAACAAGAACTGAAGGGTTACGGAACCAAGGCGGGTAGACGGAGTGAAGAGACAGATCAGCCATGATCCAATTGAAGGACGCAAAAGGCTGGAGGGGCTGAATGGCCTACTGTTCCCCAAGTTAATATTTATATATAAAAGGTTGGATTAAGTACTCATGCCAGAGAACTCGCTACAAGCGCTTTTACAGACTGCTGGCTCCCATAATGTGCATGATGCGGAGATGCCGGCGTTGGACTGGGGTGGACAAAAATGAGAAGTCGCACAACACCAGGTTATAGTCCAACAGATTTATTTAAAATTACAAGCTTTCGGAGCTGTCGCCCCTTCCTCAGGTAAAGTTACTGTGGATCATAGAATCATACAGCACAGGAGGCCATTCGGCTCATCGTGCCGGGGTCTCCTGCGGTTGACGATTACAGGACAGGTAGATAAGGTGGTTAAGGCGGCATACGTACCTTTATTAGCCGAGGCGCAGAATACAAGAGCAGGGAGGTTATGCTTGAACTGTATAAAACACTAGTTAGGCCTCAGCTGCGTGCAGTTCTGATCACCACATTACAGGAAAGATGTGATTGCACTAGAGAGGGTGCAGAGGAGATTTAGGAGGATGTTGCCTGGATTGGAGAATTTTAGATACGAGGAAAGACTTAGATAGGCTGGGTTTGTTTTCTTCTGGAACAGAGGAGGCTGAGGGGAGACCTTATTGAGGTGTATAAAATTATGAGGGGCCTAGATAGAGTGGATAGGAAGGACCTATTTCCCTTAGCAGAGGGGTCAAAAACCAGGGGGCATAGATTTAAAGTAATTGGTAGGGCGTTGAGGGGAAATGTCTTCACCCAGAGGGTGGTGGGGGTCTGGAACTCACTGCCTGAAAGGGTGGTAGAGGCAGAAACCCTCATCACATTTAAAAAGTACTTGGATATGCACTTGAAGTACCGTAACCTACAGGGCTACGGACCAAGAGCTGGGAAGTGGGATTAGGCTGGATAGCTCTTTGTTGGCCGGCATGGACACGATGGGCCGAAATGGCCTCCTTCCGTGCTGTAAATTTCTATGATTCTATACATCAACTTTACTCATTGTTCTCCCCCCAGATGGGCGATAAGAAAGGACCTTTTTGCACAGTCTTCTGGGGCGCGCTAGCATTGGTTTTTTTTTATTCTAGGGATGCAGGGGAGGCTGGCAAGACCACATTTGCTATTCCAGTACCATAACCACAACACTGCTGTACCCTTCGTACCGCATTTCAGTGGTAACATCACAATGACATCATCATTCAGATGTTTCAACCCCAATAACGTGCCTCCACCCCCCCCCTGTTTTTCTGGTCCACGATTAGTGGCAGAACCTTCAGCAACTTTGCCCTTCAACTCTTCTCCCCCTCTCCTTCAAAATTTACCTCAAGTCACATCCGTAACTTTCTCTCCCGCTTCCTAGTCACTGCCTACTGCTTCTTCTGTAGGCAGCTTGGTTACACGAGAGCTGCTCTATAAATACAACCCGCTGTAATTCTGGTAATTAATAATTAATTAAGGAGAAATAATTTTCATATTTTTGGGAGAAATGCAGAGGAGGATGTTGTAATTTTTACTCCTATGATTACTCAACAATGAAGACGCTCTCGGCGCATTAAGAGGGTGTGGCAGCCGATTTGTCTGCAAGTTTTTTTTTAAAAAGGCGCCCAGAGGTTTGGCTCATATTTCAGAGTACGGAAGAAGGAAGAAAAAACTTGCATTTCTATAGCGCCTTTCACGTCCTCAGGACGTCCCAAAGCCCTTTACAGCCAATGAAGTACTTTTTGAAGTGTTGTATGTATGATGTTGTGAAGCTGTGAGTATTGATGTAGGTCAAAGCTTCGATGCTGGGGATGTTGGCCTGAGCGAGAACACCAAGCGAGAATCCCTGGCCCAAGACCGCACAAAGTGGAGGAGAAGCATCCGGGAAAACGCCGAACACCTCGAGTCTCTTCGCCGGGAGCAAGCGGGAAGCCAAGCGCAAACAGCGGAAGGAGCGCACGTCAACCCAAGCACCCCACCCACCCGCCCCCTTCAACCACCGTCTGCCCCACCTGTGACAGAGACTGCAGGTCCCACATTGGACTCATCAGTCACCTGAGAACTCATTTTTAGTGTGGAAGCAAGTCATCCTCGGTTCCGAGGGACTGCCTAAGAGAAGAGGAGAGAGAGTGTATTGATGTAGGGACTGATGAACAACAGAAAAAAAAAATACCAGAACAAGCAGAAGTAAATGGGTCATTGACATTAGCATTCAGAACACAACTACAGCAGGATTTACTGTACTGCAGGTTAAGCTTGTAAATCTCTATTCTACAGCAATGGCCTGGTGCTTAAATTAATCATTTGCTGCTGAAAGATGGGCCTGCCTTTCAGTAATGGAGGGCTGCATCATTGGAGGTCTTTTCTCCCAGTCCCAAGGGATAAGATTCATTGGACTGTAATCAAACCAAGTCCATAACTCTCGGGATGTTCAGGATAATCCTCATGATGGAGCAACAGATCATTTAAAAAAAAAAGACAGACAGCTTCTCTGAAGTTACCGTTCAGCTGAGCGGTTACTTTTCAGAGATGCTCTCCAATACGCAGAGCAACATACGGATAAAGGATCGCTACCCAAACCGTTAACCCAATATTTCTCTGATGAAGCTGCTGGGAATTGCCAACATTTATCTGCTTTTATTGCATATCTGGTATAATTAAAATCGGAGGTGATCCCCCAATGTTAGAGCAAACAGTGGTTGTGCATGTTAGACATGTACCATATGGGGAAACATATAAACTGGACGTAGCTGCGCCAAATATCATTGGCTCCTTCATCCTCAACGATCGGTCAACTTGACTTTAGTGATCGGTGACTTTCCTAGGAAGGCTGCACACATACAACAACAACAACTTGCATTTATATAGCACCTACATAAGAAATAGGAGCAGGAATAGGCCACTTGGCCCCTGGAGCCTGCTCCGCCATTCAATAAGATCATGGCTGATCTTGGGCTCAAAGCCACTTCCCCGCCCGCTCCCCATAACCCTTCACTCCCTTATCTTGCATAAATCTGTCTATCTCCACCTTAAATGTATTTAATGACCCAGCCTCCACGGCTCTCTGGGGCAGAGAATTCCACAGATTTACAACCCTCAGAAGAAATTCCTCCTCATCTCAGTTCTAAAAGGGCGACCCTTTATTCTGAAACTATGCCCCCGAGTTCTAGATTTCCCCACGAGGGGAAACATCCTCTCTGCATCTACCTTGTCGAGACCCTTCAGTATCTTATATGTTTCAATAAGATCACCTCTCATCCAATGAGTATAGGCCCAACCTTTCTTCATAAGCCAACCCCCTCATCTCAGGAATCAACCGAGTGAATCGTCTCTGAACTGCCTCCAATGCAAAATGTCTCAAGGCGCTTTACAGGAGCGTTCTCAAACAAAATTTGACACCGAGCCACATAAGGAGATATTAGGGTAGATGACCAAAAGCTTGGTCAAAGAGGTAGGTTTTAAGGAGCATCTTAAAAGGAGGGAAGAGAGGTAGAGAGGGGTTTAGGGAGGGAATCCCAGAGCTTAGGGCCCAGGCAGCTGAAGGCACAGCCGCCAATGGTGGAGTGATTAAAATCGGGGATGCGCAAGAGGCCAGAATTGGAGGAACGCAGAGTTCTCGGAGGGTTGTAGGGCTGGAGGAGGTTACAGAGATAGGGAGAGGGCGAGGCCATGGAGGGATTTGAAGAGAAGGGTGAGAATTTTAAAAAGCAAGGCGTAGCTCAACCGGGAGCCAATGTAGGTCAGCGAGCACATTAGGTGAACAGGACTAGGTGCAAGTTAAGATACGGGCGATAGAAACATGAGTCACATTATCAAACCTGAACAGGTGGTCGTTTTGCTAAAGTAAGCTCTTGAAGCAGATGAAGGAATTAAAAACTACAATCAGGACCATTGAAAACTGACCTTCGAGGCAGGACACAGTACATTCCCCCAACGCCCAACTATCAATAGCATCTTGCCAATCCAAAACTTGGGTATTTTAGCATTCTAGCCCATCTGACTGGAAGTTTCAGGTATTATCTGTTGGCATCCGGTTTCTGCATTAGCCTACATTTTTTTTAAAGTTTAATCACTAAAAGTTGGCCAACCTGATATCGGGACTAATTTTATACTTACTGGAAGACAGTAATTTCACATCCTGCACACAAAAAATGGTCAACACTGCATGCGAGATCTTGATTTCAAAGATTAATTTTGGAAATCAAACCACATTAAAAACTACAGAACAATTCTCAACATCCCAGTTTGGCCCTGATCTTGTTAAGACTAGTCTGTGCAAAGAGAGACAAGCTGAATTTGGATTTAAAAAAAAAATAACAGAAATGCTGAGAACGCACATCGGCAAAAGAAACATTAACTAGTCTTTGCTCTTTCAGATGCAGACGGGCCTCCGCGTACTTCTAGCACACTCACTACAAGTTGAATTTGGAGTCGAATGGATAACTGGAAGCTGCAACGTGAAAAAAGGAGACTATTGCAGTTAAACATTGCTGCACAAACTTAGTGGTTAGGGACCACATCCTTTAGTTTAGAGAAGGAATACAAAAAAAAAAACTTCTCTCAGTTCGTCAAACTGAATTCGACTTTACTGAATTCTACTTTATTTTACAAAGTTTAAAAGCAAACAAGATTCACAACCGAGGAACCTACTTGTTGGCTGCTTTCCTCATCTTGCTTGGGAGTCTAGTTACTACAAGGCTTGGACACTCGTTGCCAGGACTGAAGACTTTAGTTTACTTCACTTGAGAGCACTGTAGCTGAATGGCTGTTTATGTACAGGGAACTAAATCAAGCCATCTGCACATGAAGCACCAGGCTCCTGGGCCAATCAGATGCCACTTCCTATTGGGCGAGTTCCAACAACATTAAACAGCCTTTCCAGCATTATCAGCTGATAGGGCTGAATCAACAGCCATTGAACGAGTGCCTGGGAGGGGATCTAATACAAGGGCCATGAAAGTACACTCAGCACCAATACGTTTCGCATTTTAAATTTACTAATATAACTTGCAAATCTAAAATTAAGCACTGCCTGATGTGATCTTTAGAATGTTGTTAGCAAGTTGTCCTCCCCCATTAACCCCAGCAGCTCCAGGGAAAGTTTGATCTCCCTGGACTGACCGGTCTTTTCAGAGAATGGTACAGCACAGCAGGAGGCCATTCGACCCATCGTGCCTCTTGGGCAGCGCTATCCAATTCGTCCCACTTTGCCGTACCCCTGTCATTATTTTCCCTTCACGTATTTATCCAATTCCATTTTGAATGTTGCTGTTGAATCAAGCTTCAGGCCACGCGCTCCAGATCACAACAACTCGCTGTGTGAATAAATGTTTCCTCGTGTCGCCTCTTTTTGTGTTTGCTTTCAGCTCACGGACTTTGGCAATCAAGCTACTCAAAAAATGACTTGATTTTTAATACTGGCACGCCAATATACATTTTGTAAAAAAAATTATATTGTTACACTTCTGTGTGCTTGCCTTCTGGTGACCCCTTTCCCTCCCTTTTCTCGGTTCTGTTTTTATTAAATCTTTTTTCTAACTATTTTATCACACCTGGAAAGTCTGCTAAAACCTACCTCTTTACCTGTGACTTCATTTAACTCCCTCAATGAGAACATAAGACGTAGGAGCAGGAGTAGGTCATTCGGCCCCTCGAGCCTGCTCCGCCATTCAATGAGGCAGAAATTCCGTTCCCTACGGGTGTGTACGCGCTGTGTACTCACCCGTCGGGCCAACGCAAATGCCGGTTTTAGGCACGCACTGCGCATGCGCTGGAAACCGGCATTTCCGATCCGTCAAGGAAGCTCTTGACAGATCCTCCGCCTGCCCGGGAGCAGGGCCTCTGCGGGCGGAGAGTTCTGTTTTTCGGCCCGCAGAAAACACTTACAATTCTTGCGCCTGGCAAGGCCTGCTTTTACCAGGATAAGAGTTGAAAAAAGTTTTTTTTTTAATTTCCACTGATTTATCATTTAAAATACTTTAAAGAAAGGTAAGTTTATTTTTAGCCCCGTTAAAAACTTTTTTCAAATTAATAAATTTTTTGTTTAAAATACTTAATTTATTATAATTTAAAGTCATTTTAAAAATGTGATTTTTTTTTTAATTTATTTAAAGTTTTACTATGTTTTGGGGGTGATCTCTATTCATATATTTGGCAGGTCTTCCTGTCAAATGTATGAAGGGAGATTCCCTTCTCTGATTGGCTCCCCATGGCCCACGTGATCCCAGGGACACTGCGAACCGCCTGCGCCTCTGGGATACGTGGGCCCTGCGCACCGGCAGTTTGGAGAGGCCCTCCGCCCGCGAACGGAATTTCTGGGCAAATAAGATCATGGCTGATCTGATCTTGGCCTCAACTCCACTTCCCTGCCCGCTCCCCATAACCCTTATCGTTCAAAAATCTGTCTATCTCCACCTTAAATATATTCAATGACCCAGCCTCCACAGCTCTCTGGGGAAGAGAATTCCAAAGATTCACGACCCTCAGAAGAAATTCCTCCTCATTTCCGATTTAAAAGGACGCCTCCTTATTCTGAAATTATGCCCCCTAGTCCTAGATTCCCCCACGAGGGGAACCATCCTCTCAGCATCCACCCTGTCAAGCCCCTTCAGAATCTTATATGTTTCAATAAGATCCCCTCTCATTCTTCTAAACTCCAATGAGTATAGGCCCAACCTGCTCAACCTTTCTTCACAAGATAGCCCCTTCATCTCCGGAATCAACCTCGTGAACCTTCTCTGAACTGCCTCCAATGCAAGTATAACCTTTCTTAAATAAGGAGACCAAAACTGTACGCAGTACTCCAACTCTTCTCTCAACTCGTGCTCAGGTGAACTACCACCATCCCCAACCCCCTCCCCCTTACAGAGCACCTCGAGGTGTTTTGCTACATTCACGGTATTAGAGAAGTGCGTGCTGTATTATGTACTCTGTTCTAATCTTCCGCCCCTGCACACGTCGCATTTCAAACTTTTTTTTTTTTTTGCTTCTTTTCCTCTTCTGCCAACCTGCTCTCGCCGTCAATTTCGGAAAGGGGACGACGTTACAAAAATTGCCATTTGATTGGCCGAGAAGTTGCTCAAAAGACAAGTTTGCAACTTATCATATGACCAAAAATGATCTCAGACTGACGGGGCCTAGTCACAGTTGGAACCGTGAACGTGATCATTGGTGCTAAAAACAGGAAATGCTGCCAAGACGTACACTCTATGACAGCCTCGGGAGCCCCAACAGTGCACGGCTGTTAAAAAAAGCATAACAGGATCCTTGGCTTTATAAATAGAGTGCAAAAGCAAGGAAGTTACGCTAAACCTTTATAAAATCACTAGTTAGGCATCAGCTGGAGTACTGTGTCCAAATCTGGCCACGACACTTTACAAAGGATGTCAAGACTCTGAAGAGGGTGGAGAGGAGATTTACTAGAATGATACCAGAGATGAGGGACTTCAGTTACGTAGAGAGCCTAGAGAAGCTGGGATTGTTCTCCTTAGAGCAGAGAAGGTTAAGGGGAGCTTTAATAGAGGTGTTCAAAATTATGAAGGGTTTTGACAGAGTAAATAAGGAGAAACTGTTTTCAGAAGGATCGGTACCCCAGAGTTAGGATAATTGGCAAAAGAACCAGGGGAGATGAGGACATTTTTAAAATATATAACGCAACAAGTTATGATCTGGAATGCACTACCCGAAAGGATGGTGGAAGCAGATTCAATAGTAACTTTCAAAAGGGAATTGTATAAGTGCTTGAAGAGAAATGAATTCCAGGGCTATGGGGAAAGAGCAGGGTGGAGTGGGACTAATTGGAGAGCTCTTTCAAAGAGCCAGCACAGGCAGGATGGGCCGAATGGCCTCTTTCTGTGCTGTATGATTCTATGGGTAAACATAACCTTCGATAAGTTTCCCTCTCCAAATCACACACTATTTCCTGGTCAAAGTGACCCAGCAGGCAGCCCATTCTCAACCTCTTAATGAACTTGAACTGTATAAAACACTAGTTAGGCCGCAGCTAGAATACTGCGTGCAGTTCTGATCACCACATTACAGGAAGGATGTGATTGCACTAGAGAGGGTGCAGAGGAAATTTACCAGGATATTGCCAGGACTGGAGAATTTTAGCTATGAGGAAAGATTGGATAGGTTGGGGTGGTTTTCTTTGGAACAGAGGAGGCTGAGGGGAGACTTAATTGAGGTGTATAAAATTATGAGGGGCCTAGATAGAGTGGATAGGAAGGATCTATTTCCCTTAGCAGAGAGGTCACTAACCAGGGGGCATAGATTTAAAGTAACTGGCAGAAGGATTAGAGGGGAGCTGAGGAGAACTTTTTTCACCCAGAGGGTGGTGGGGGTCTGGAACTCACTGCCTGAAAGGGTGGTAGAGGCAGAGACCCTCATCACATTTAAAAAAGTACTTGGATATGCACTTGAAGTGCCGTAACCTACAGGGCTACGGACCAAGAGCTGGAAAGTGGGATTAGGCTGGAGAGCTCTTTGTCAGCCAGCACAGACATGATGGGCCGAAATGGCCTCCTTCTGTGCCATAAATTTCTATGATTCTATAACATTTCCAATTTTGTTACACGTAGTGACTATCTTCCCTCCCTCACTCCCCCATCATACATTGTTTCAAACTATTCTGAGTGTTGAGTGTGCCAACATCTGTCCAGGTTGCGCTTGGTGCTGTTTGTGGTCACTGAGAAGGTGGTGGTCGCCCTTCTTCTTGAACTACTGCTGCTGCCCTTGTGGTGATGTTTCTCCCATGATATTGGTAGTGATTGTTTGTGCAACTGAATGGCTTGCTAGCCCATTTCAGAGGATCTCAAGAGTTAAAACCACATAGTGTGGACTGGACCACTTGTAGCACAGACCAGGTAGGGATGGCAGGTTTGCCTCCCGTAAGGAAACTAGTTAATTACTTCGGTTTTTATGACAATCTGGGAGCTTTCATGGCCACTTTTACTGCTGCCAGCTCATAAAATTGCCAGATTTATCAAAAGCCATTTCACAACGTGTTGTAGTGGGATTTGAACTCACAACCTCTAGGTTGCCAGTACCAGAACGCCACCAAACCCATCTCTGGAATAACTTTAATATAAGAGCAGATTGAGACGCACCAGTTCTCAGACAACATGAAATACATGTGAATGAAACCCAAGGGATGCAAGACTACCTCCTGGAGTGGCCTCACAACTTTTACCTTTAGTGCGGTCCACATTCAGACCACTGACCTAGTTCATACAACCGATTCTGCATCAATGCAAAGTGGTTTCAGATACATAGACACCAACAGAAGTGTGACTGACACGAGTTGCAGACCCAACATGCCAGAGAGCCAGACACTGGAAACCAGGGACAGGTTGCACAGTTGTATAAAGGGTTGGGATTTGTTAGAACGACGCCTTAGATTAGCAAAGCAGCGGCTGTATGAATAGCGTACATCTCCCTACAACATAACAAATATCTTGGGATAGGCACACAACACATACTAGTCAATTCTAGGAGAGGACCGGTTGCACTTAAATAGAGTGTATTTACTCAACATCGCAAATCTGTTGCTTTGTATATCTTCGCTGTTTAGGCAAACAGCTTTAATTGTCTCAGCCCCATGCCAAAATCTACAACTTTTTGCATCCTGTAACATCTGCAAGAGGGATCGATTTCTGTATATTTGCAATGCTGAATGCAACTCTGGGAGAAAGCTAGAAACTCTTGCTTCATGTGGTTGTGTTACAAGAGTCCTTTCACCTCTGCTGACTGCGTAGATAAGGGTCCCAAGGGAAAGCAGCTCACACAGTCTCAGCATCTCATCATTTATAGCGGGAAAACAATGAGAGATGAATGATTGCAAGGCAGTAATCTAAAGGAGTGCTTCGGATGAAGGCATAGCCTTGAAATTATTTATAACAGCCACAACACAGGTTTGTATAAAGGACGCCCTTTCGCTGTTTGATCCCACCCTTCCAGAATACCAACCCTACGGTCTCCCCATCACAGTATCAACTGCTTCTTAAACAAGTTAGCAGTCCTGGCCTCCTGGGCCTTGCTAAAGCAGCAACCTATCGATCCAGAATTGGCGGGGCCCATAGAGGGCTCGCTCGGACTACCTGCCTCTCTTCCGCAGCATTGTCTGTGCCCAGGTGGCCCTGGAGAGGGAGCATGTGGTGTTCCCTGGGACGCTTGACGCCTTCCGCGACCAGTGGGCACTGCAGGGTTTAGAGGCAATAATTAATATTCACAATCACATTAGGATTTATTTATTATTTTGTGTAATGTCACTGTATTATTCATGCAGTTATTATTTGTTTTATACTTGCGGTGCCCTCGGGCACTTGCCATAACGGTTTTTGTTACTCTGTCACCCCGACAGGTATTTTTGAAAGGACTCAAATCTTCACTGCAAACTGTGGAAAGACTTCCTGACATCTGCCCTAAATTTGCCCTTCACAACTCTGAACCTGTGTCCTCTTGACATAAGCTACCGCTTATCAGAAAGTACCGTTCTCAGATTAATTTTATTCCATTAAGTATCGTACATTTCTACAAAAGGTTGCCCCCCCCACCCAAATTTCGCGGGAGGCGTTAGCGGCGCCGCGCCCGGGCGTTAGTTGCTTTGCGCCTCGGGGCGCTAACGGAGGCACAAAGCAACCGAATTTTTCCCCCCTTTGTGTCCTACTCCTCAGACACTTAACCTCTTCAAAATGAATGAATTGTGTGAAGTGCTTGGAGGCATTTCAACATAAGACTTCACCACAAAATTGCAAGTATTTTAAAATTCTCGTCCTTGTTTTCAGAATCCCTCCGTGGCCTCGCCCCCTCCCTATCTCTGTCACCTCCTCCAGCCCTACATCCCTCAGAGATCTCTGCGCATCACCGATTTTCATCGCTCTACTATTGGCGGCCGTGCCTTCAGCTGCCTGGGCCCCAAGCTCTGGAATTCCCTCCGCCTCTCTACCCCTACCTCTCTCTCTCTCCTCCTTTAAGACGCTCCTTAAAAGCCACCTCTTTTTTTGGTCACCTGCCCTAATATCATTGTGACTCGGTGTCAAATTTTTGTCTGATATCGCTCCTTGGGACGTTTGACTACGTTAAAGACGCTATATAAATGCAAGTTATTGTCTCATTTAATTTAGATCAGTTACCTGGAAATTTATTAGCAAGGATGCAACAGAGAATATCAGACAAATTTGTCCTTCTAATCCCATTTCCTATTTGATGTTACGATTCTGTCAGCACATCCACGATAAGGAGATCTCAAGAATGCTCGTGCCTGGTTGACACTTATCGGCATTCGTCTGGATAGGCAGAAGCTCGTAGCCGCGTCTTATTATTCGTCAAGTGAACAGACAGGGATAGTGTTGTAGCAGCAGGAACTATACAACACCTTGCCCTTGGCCCCATTACAATTGTGCCTCAGAGATCTGGAGAATAATTGACAGAGAACATTGTTCAATATGGGTACGATTTGTGCACTCAACCGCCAAAATTGCAATAAAAGGCTTTTGTTGGTTTACATTGAATATACAGAACAGAAACAGGCCATTTGGCCCGACCAGTCCATGCCAGCATTTATGCTCCATTCGATTTATTTAATTTTTCATTGGGGAAATCAATGCCGTGAGCCAGCTTTCTACAAAACGCACAATTGCATAGACTGGTCAACAAGTGTCGAGCTATAGCAACCCATCGGTGAAAGTCAGGGTTGTTTTTGACTGGTTAAATAGTACCGACACTTCCTTTTCAATTCAGCAAGCTCCCAGCCAGAGAGTTCCTTCCCTTTGTTTATATGTTACTCAATGAATGGCAGGAGCTGAGAACAGAGATCGCGTTTTTCGCAGAACTTGGAAGATATATTCCTGCACCATAACCTTTTAGTTTCAATCACTTACATCCCCCAGCCGTATTACTGCAGGAAAGCACACACGGACGTTGGAACTTGGATTAATCCATAATTTGTGTGTTCATAGATGCCAAGATAAGGTTACTATTTAACAATAGAACAAACAAAACAGACCAGAGACTTGTTAAATAGTCCGTTCCACTCCCACTCTGACCTCTCCGTCCTCGGCCTCTTACACTGTTCAATGAAGCTCAACGTAAGCTCGAGGAACAGCATCTCATCTTTCGATTAGGCACTTTACAGCCTTCTGGACTCAACATCGAGTTCAACAATTTCAGACCATAACCTCAGTCCCTATCCTTTTTTTTCTCTCTCTCACATGGCAGCTGTCGATCATTCTGCCATCGCCATTTACACTTCATCTAGAGCCATCTTTTATTTCTTAACTTGTCCCATTACCATCTCCTTTGGCCTCGCACCATCATCCCTTTTGTCTCTTAATCTCTCCTGCCTTCCATCCTATCACAGACCTTCCCTTTTGTTCTTTCCTCCCCTCCCCCCCTCTCCCTGCCCCTGCACTTGATTAAAAACCTGTCCCATCTCCAGCTTTTTCCAGTTCTGACGAAGGGTCTATCGACCTGAAACGTTAACTCTGTTTCTCTCTCCACAGATGCTGCCTGACCAGTTGAGTATTTCCAGCATTTTCTGTTTTTATTTCAGATTTCCAGCACCCGCAGTATTTTGCTTTTAGATCAGAGACTGTACCCAGCAGACACTCGAGGAACATTCATTTTTTTTTGAACTTATCTCGGTACAGGAGAGAGGCACAGCATACGCGCACACCACATACATCGGCAGGCTGGAAGAATATCAACTCCCAATGACGGCACGTTCAAAATACAGCAGTGCGGAGGCATTTTTTTTTTAGAAACATTCATTTCTTCGAAAGTTCAAAGTCCTGGGCCCACTGCCAACAAATAGCAGCCAGTTCCCTCCCCACCCGCCCCAATTACCACCACCTTCTGGGGTCCTTTAGCCATTTAACTTCTAAAAAGGATGCTTTTGGCACCATAGCAACGCTGGACTCTGGTGAACCACAAGCTCCCCTTGCATTTTTTATTAATTCGCTTATGGGATCTGGGTATCGCTGGCAAGGCCAGCAATTATTGCCCATCCCTAGTTGCCCTTGAGAAGGCGGTGATGAGCCGCCTTCTTGAACCGCTGCAGTCCATGTGGTGAAGGTG
The DNA here is from genome assembly GCA_030390025.1 of Squalus acanthias. NCBI lineage: Eukaryota > Metazoa > Chordata > Chondrichthyes > Squaliformes > Squalidae > Squalus > Squalus acanthias. The sequence continues at coordinate 12,760,360 of CM059451.1, read as the reverse complement.
CTGTTAGGGAGGGAGTTCCAGGATTTTGACCCAGCGACGATGAAGGATCAGCCAATATACTTCTAAGTCAGGATGGTGTGTGTGACTTGGAGGGGAACTTGGAGCTGGTGGTGTTCCCATGCGCCTGCTGCCCTTGTCCTTCTAGGTGGTGGAGGTCGCGGGTTTGGGAGGTGCTGCCGAAGAAGCCTTGGCGAGTTGCTGCAGTGCATCTTGTAGATGGTACACACTGCAGCCACGGTGCGCCGGTGGTGGAGGGAGTGAATGTTTAAGGTGGTGGATGGGGTGCCAATCAAGCGGGCTGCTTTGTCCTGGATGGTGTCGAGCTTCTTGAGTGTTGTTGGAGCTGCAACTCATCCAGGCAAGTGGAGAGTATTCCATCACACTCCTTACTTGTGCCTTGTAGATGGTGGAAAGGCTTTGGGGAGTCAGGAGGTGAGACACTCACCTTAGAATACCCAGCCTCTGACCTGCTCTTGTTGCCATAGTATTTATGTGGCTGGTCCAGTTAAGATTCTGGTCAATGGTGACCCCCAGGATGTTGATGGTGGGGGATTCGGTGATGGTAATGCCGTTGAATGTCAAGGGGAGGTGGTTAGATGCATCTTGCATTGCCAGCGGGCAAGTGATGGCAATTACATCAACAACTTGCATGTACATAGGGCCTTTAATGTAGGAGAGGCGCTTCACAGGAGCGTTATCAAAAAAATTTGACACCGAGCCACATAAGGAGATATTAGGACAGGTGGCCAAAAAGCTTGGTCAAAGAGGTCGGTTTTAAGGAGCGTCTTAAAGGAGGAGAGAGAGGTGGAGAGGTTTAGAGAAGGAATTACAGAACTTAGGGCCCAGGCAGCTGAAGGCACGACCGACAATGGCGGAGCGATGAAAATTGGGGATGCTCAAGTGGCCAGAATTGGAGGAGCGCAGAGATCTCGGAGAGTTGTCGGGCTGGAGGAGGTTACAGAGATAGGGAGGGGCAATCGTAGAACATATCATCCTGACTTGGAAGTATATCAGCCGATCCTTCATCGTCGCTGGGTCAAAATCCTGGAACTCCCTCCCTAACAGCACTGTGGGAGCACCTTCACCACACGGACTGCAGCGGTTCAAGAAGGCGGCTCACCACCACCTTCTCGAGGGCAATTAGGGATGGGCAACAAATATTTCTGTTTGAACCTGCCCGCCCATATTTGAGCAAACACAGCTCACAGCTCCATCACTCGTGGGGAGAAATCCTGGAGATGACACGGACAAGAGGGGAGCTAACGGAGCAGCTCACAAGGAGTTTTCCCCCCTCACCTTCCACTGGAGTTACACATGGGGCCAGTATATAATCTCAGCCCAACACACGGCGAGTACCATTCAAAGCCTAAGCTTGATTGCCAGGATATTATCACGTATGTAACTGGGCTCCAGTTACACAGATACTCAAACTTGTAAAAATGCAACCATTTTCAGCACAGCAGATATAAGGAAGAGAAAGCAACACGTCGAACCAGGTGCGTTACTGCTAGTTACAATTTCGGGTATTTTTTGGAACCAGTTTCCCCTTTCAATTAATTTTTCGGGAAGCTGCATCTTTACAGTAATCGTCCCACGTCAGATTGCAGCCCTCGTGGATCAACAATCTTTGGATATAGAAACATAGAAGATAGGAGCAGGAGCAGGCCATTCGGCCCCTCGAGCCTGCTCCGCCATTTAATGAGATCATGGCTGATCATCCAAATTCAGTACCCTGTCCCTGCTTTCTCCCCATATCTCTTGATCCCCTTAGCCTTAAGAAATATATCTAACTCCTTCTTGAATATATTTAATGAATTGGCCTCAACTACCTTCTGTGGTAGAGAATTCCACAGGTTCACCACTCTCTGGGTGAAGAAATTCCTCCTCATCTCAGTCCTAAATGGCTTACCCCTTATCCTTAGACTGTGACCCCTGGTTCTGGACTCCCCTGCCATCGGGAACATCCTTCCTGCATCTAGTCTGTCTAGTCCTGTTAGAATTTTATAAGTTTCAATGAGATCCCCTCTCATTCTTCTAAACTCTAGCGAATATAAGCCTAATCGACCCAATCTCTCTTCATACGTCATTCCTGCCATCCCAGGTATCAGTCTGGTAAATCTTCGCTGCACTCTCTCCATGGCAAGAACATCCTTTCTCAGATAAGGTGACCAAAACTGCACACAATACTCAAGGTGTGGTCTCACCAAGGCCCTGTACAACTGCAGCAAGACATCCTTGCTCCTGTACTCGAATCCTCTCGCTATGAAGGCCAACATACCATTTGCCTTCTTAACCGCCTGCTGCACCTGCATGCTTACCTTCAGTGACTGGTGCACAAGGACTCCCAGATCCCGTTGCACTTCCCCTTTTCCCAATCTATTGCCGTTCAGATAATAATCTGTCTTCCTGTTTTTGCCGCCAAAGTGGATAACCTCGCATTTATCCACATTATACTGCATCTGCCCAATCACCCAACGTGTCCAAATCATACTGGAGTTTCTCTGCATCCTCCTCACAGCACACACACCCACCCAGCTTTGTGTCATCTGCAAACTTAGAGATATTGGGGGAGAAATTCAGTATCGCCCCATTTGGGGCGCAATTATCGGCCGGGCGCAAAGATTAGCGCCTGCCGCTAATTATCGCCACCGACTGCAAACTTGACTTTTATCGCCCCTGGAGGTGATTGGAGCGCTAAATCAGGCGCTTCACAACTGTCTTAAGGCACAAAGGCCGAGGAGCGAGGCGCTACCTCAGAGCGCTGGCGAAGCTCATGTAATGTCAGTCAGCAATGGAACACACAAACAATGGCGCGGGCCAGTTCTTAAAGGGGATGGTTAATCTTGCTTTCCATCCACATCCTGCTCATTGCAGCCTTGAATCTCGGCCTGGAGAGACCTGCACATCAAATCTGCTGGAACGAACAATGGAGAGTACCAGGCAAAGAGCTCAGAGTGCAGCCCCCACAGTCTCTTCTAAATCGATACAAGGAATGGCAAATCAAAATGAACCTGCAAAGTGCTGCTCAGTACCCAAAACTCCTTCACACAACATTGAATCTCTCCAGAAGTCTCTCTTTCTCTCTCTCAGAATGCGTAGTTCAAAAATGGCACCAACAATAAAAGGCAGGAAGCGGTCACCTTTAAATAGCGCTCCCCCTTTCCCTTCATGACTGCAGAACGCTCCCCTCAACCTGTCGTTGCTAACGTCAGGCAGTAAGGCAGGGGGCGCCACTCAATATCCGCTCCGGGGCGATACCGGGGCGTTGCGCACTCGACTGACATCACGATCTGCCGGCGCAGGAGATCGTGGCGGTAGTGTTTAGCGCCGCCGCAAAATGTCTAGTAAATTTCGCGAGCGGCGCAAACTTCGCCGCGCCTGGGCGCTGGATGCTTTGCGCCCCATTAGCGCCCTCTTAAGGCGCTAACAGGAGGCGCAACCAACTGAATTTTTCCCCCATTACATCTAGTTCCCTCGTCTAGATCATTAATATATATTGTGAATGACAGAATATTAAAACATAGACCAGAGGTTAAACAGGCTAAAGCAACTAAAATATTGATTTACAATTAAATGGGACAGTGAAGCAAAAAAAATCAGCAGAAATTACAGAGTACAAATATTAAATAAAAATACGAGCTCATATTAAGTTAATTATCCTTTATAAGCATGACTAAATAAATGCATGCTTATCCAATTAGTACAGGAGAGTGCTTTTGGAGGCTTGTGCATGGGGTCCCAGGCAATCAGGCAATGATTAACATCGTTATGATCAACTTCAGTAAACCGACAAAGGCATTTTTGGCTGCACTGCTCCACTCTGTTAACCTATTACCAAACACAATAGATCCCTTAAGAAAGAAGAAAGAAAGGCTTGCATTTCTATAGCGCCTTTCACGACCACCGGACGTCCCAAAGCACTTTACAGCCAATGAAGTACTTTTTGAAGTGTAGTCACTGTTGTAATGTAGGAAACACGGCAGCCAATTTGCGCACAGCAAGCTCCCACAAACAGCAATGTGATAATGACCAGATCATCTGGGTTTTTTTTTTAAGTGATATTGATTGAGGGAGAAACATTGGCCCCAGGACACCGGGGAGAACTCCCCTGCTCTTCTTCGAAATAGTGCTACGGGATCTTTTACGTCCACCCGAGGGGGCAGAGAGAGCCTCGGTTTAAAGTTGCTTCTTGAAAGACAGTGCAGCATTCCCTCGGTACTGCACCAGAGCGTCAGCCTAGATTTTTGTGTTCAAGTCTCTGGAGTGGGGCTTGAACCCACAACCTTCAAACAGAGGCGAGAGCGCCGCCCACTGAGCCACGGCTAACTGACACCCTCTTAGCTTATTCAGGAAACAATACATTCTTCGATTTTAATGAATGCAGCCATTTGCAATTTAAAAAATCAATATCCAACGTCTGATTTGTACTTCAAGCTGAAGAGCAAATTCACACCTTTGTGACACTTCATAATGAAGGAGAAAGAAGTTCAAGACAGGCAACAGGTCATGCAGGTGGTGTAGGAAATGGAAAAGATCACACTTGTGTCGTACAGGGTGCTCTCTGGAGCTCGGTGAAAAATGCACAAAGTTTGACTGCCTGTATAATCCATGCACCACCTTCCCCCGGAGTGTTCAATACTTCTAATTACAGGATAACTATTTCACGTCAATATTCCTCTCTTACTCAAAACCAACATAAATTAACTAGCCATTCATCCCTTTGCTGTTTATGGGTCATCGCTAGTGTTAAATGGCTGCCACATCTGCCAACAAAGCAAATCATCGCCCTTCAAAAAGGTCATTCATTATGTGAAGTGCTTTTGACATGGGCACGCACAATGAAAGCGTCATTCCACAAAATGGTTGGTTGCGTTAGAACAAACTGCACAAAAATCAAAGCAGACAGAACCAGTCCTGAATGAGGCACAAGAATTAGAATTTTTTTTTTTTAAATGGGCTCAGCGCATAACAATCAATATAATTCTTTGACATGGTGATAGCAACTTTTAATTTAAATATGTAATTCCTGAAACTGCGAACGCTGGGGGGCGGGGGGAAAGCCACACAAAAGGCCAGTAACACTTGGGTTTTATAAATAGGGGGATAAAGTACAAGATCAAAGAGAGATTAAATCTGTACTGGAAAATAGTTAGGCCACAGTTATAGGCAGCTTTGGGTGTTCAATTCTAGAAAGGGCATTAAAGTTATAGATAGTGTATAGGATAGATTAAACAAGATGATGCAAGGGATGGGAAATTATAGTGATAAGGACAGACTTGAGCGAGAAGGCTAAGAGGGGATTTAATTGAGATTTTTTTTTAAATTACGAATAGTTTTGATAGGGTGGATACAGCAAGCCATTTCCTCTGGTTGGGTAATTAGTCATGATGCGGAGATGCTGGTGTTGGACTGGGGTGGACAAAAGTGAGAAGTCGCACAACACCAGGTTATAGTCCAACAGCTTTATTTGAAATCACAAGCTTTCGGAGCGGCTGCTCCGTCGTCAGGTGAAGTGAAGAAATACATATGGGCACAGCATATATAGTCAGAGAACACTGCCAGACGACTACAGTTAATCTTCCTAACTGCCCTTTATCACACCTCGGCAGAGAGACAATCACGGCAAACAAAGGTGTGGATGGTGTCCAACCAGGTCAGTCAGGAAAACATTACATCAAAGACGATAGCAAAATACAAAATTGGGTAATTAGTGATGAGGATCATCATTTTAGAATCATCAGAGAGTGGTTAGGAGAAATCTCTTCATGTAAAGGGTTATTGGAACACAGAATGCATTGCCACAGGTCGCGGGGGGGGCGGGGGGAGGGGTAAGAGGATCGGGAGCAGCGATCGGGTCCTTTAATGAGGTGTCGATGGCACACTCCTGCTCCTCCCGGCTCCACATTCAGGTAAGTTACTTACCTCCTCGGTTGGCACATGGTCAGAGAATGAATTGGAAAAACCAACTAGAAATATTCCACAGGAAAAGGCAAGTTACAGTACAACCCAAATTACACCTCTCACTGCCACATTTGAGCAGAAAGGATTATGTGGGTTTTATAATTACAGGTATGAGGAGGTTAACGCGAAGAACGCTCAAAAGGAGAAGTAAAGTCTCGGGTGCGAGTACTTTCTGTTGAAAGTATTACCCTTTAGAGAGAAGGAAGTGATTGCCTTGGCAAAACGTTCTTTGAATGTCAACTTGATTGGCGATATGGAGAGCTTCCAGGTGTCTCCTTCAGCTAAGCTGCTTCAGTGGTCCTGCTACAAGGAAGATCCTGAGGAAGATGAGGGAAGCACATCTCAAATCCAGTCCGAGGGTCGCTCCGCAGCCATCGAACTCCAGGAACTAAGGATACAGGCTCGGAATGCCAACGCTCCAGCCTAGGCAACACTTTTCCAGAGCAGTCTCCAGTTAGTTTGAAGACATGGGGGGGGGGAAAAATTGAGTTGCGCCCCATTTGGGGCGCTAACTTCGCCGGGGTGCTACTTTTAGCGCCCCGAAAAAATTAGCACCCTCGCGGCCAAAATTCATCGGTAGCGCCCCATGAGGGAAGCGCCCCGCCTCCCTCTTGGCAGCTGGGCCACCAGGGATCGGAGTGCCAGCAAACGAGCCCGCAGCAAACAAAGCAACAAAAATGGTCGCCCGGCACCTCGCCTTTAATTAGCGCCGCCCCGGCCGCAGGTAGGCCCCCCTGACCCTGTCGGACATAGCGTCCGGCAGTAAGTCAGGGGGCGCTACCGAAGATCACGGCTGGGGCGCGAGCGGGGCGCTGCCGTCATCGCCGGCGGCGCAGCGCCGCGGGGCGCCAACAGTTACCGCCGCCGCTAACCTCCCACTGAATTTTGCGGGAGGCGTTGGCAGCGCCGCGCCCAGGCGCTAACGGGAGGTGCAAAGCAACCGAATTTTTCCCCCATGCTCTCCACAGTTTGCAATGGAGCCAATCCAGCCATTCCCCCACTCGTGAGATCAGCAGAGAAGCCTAGCACAGAGCAAAACTCTAAGCAAGGGACTACATGACAGTAATAAAGTTGACATTGTTTTACAAATTCAAGAAAACCCAATTAGACTTATTTTTTCTATCAACAGGAGGGGGGATAAAAGAGTAATTTCAATAAAAAGTAACCCTGCCCCCGGACTTAACTTCCCCTTTAAAGAAATTGGGTCTGTTTTCTTTGGCAAAGAGACTTCAAGATGATCTAAAGTTCAAGATTATGAAGTTTTCACAGTCTGCACACTGCCTCATGTTCAGTGCTTGTTGAACTATACCATCCTTTGTTCCTTTGATAAGGTTAGATATTTAGGGGTAAAAATTGGGTAGCGCCCCATCTTTGCCGGGGCGCTAATTTTCCCAGGTAGCACCCCGAGAGGGAGGAGGGGCGCTGCGAGCCAATATCGCGAGCCAATAGCACGTCGCGCCGTGGTACTGCAGGCCTTCCTCCCCTTATTAAAGGGGAGGGCCCTGGCGCAGCGCGTCCCGGCGCCTATGGGCCACCAGGGATCACGGAGAGCAGCCAGCACTCCGCGGGGGGGGGGCTTCACGGGGGCCGGGGACAGCAACGGGGGCAGGTGCTGGCAGGCGGCCAGCAACAAAAATGGCTGCCTGCCACCTCCCCTTTAACTAGCGCCGCCCTGGCCGCAGGTAATTCGGGGGGGGCCACCCAATGTTACAGCCGGGGCGCGAGCGGGCTGCTGCGCACGGCGATGATGTTATTGCCGGCGGCGCCGCGCCGCTAATGGTTAGCGCCGCCGCTAACCTACCGCTGAATTTCATGGGAGGCGTTAGTGGCGCCGCGCCCAGGCGCAAGTTGATTTGCGCCCCGTTAGCGCCCTCTTAGGGCACTAACGGGAGGCGCAAATCAACCGAATTTTGCCCCCTTACAATGTCTGTTGCATAGAATTACATGGGACATACAGCTCAGAAATAGGCCATTGGACCCAACCGGCCCGTGCCGGTGTTTATGCTCCACACGAGCCTCCTCCCACCCCTCTTCATCTCACCCCATCAGCATGTGTGTTTAACTCGCATCCCCTTAAAATCATGATTTACCAGAATTTTAAAAAATGTTTTTTTTAATCAATTTTGTCTTATGCACATCGATACTTAACATCTTACAGGCGTTTGTGAGTAAGATACTGTTCCAATCCCAAAACATCTGAAGAAGAGTTTCCTTGGCATTAGAAAGGTTTCTTTCTGGGAAGCCGTTCGTCGTTCGAGTGAAACAAGTCAATAGTGCTGAAAGTAGGTCAAAGGAAGGCCGATTACTGAGGGATAGGTTAGTAAGCGGTGTTGTCCTGACCAGCTCGTCCTGCACAGATATTTGCAGTGACACATCTTAATGTTGGATGGCCCTAAAAGTCGTGGGAATAAAATTCAATTGCTAAACCAATCTCAGCACGCAGCACAAAAACAGAAGGGTATTGTCAGGAAAAGCAGATCTCGTCAGGGAATTGGAGGATATTCAGACACAACTTGGTGTTGCCGTGGTTTCCAGCAAAGAGAAAGGCGTGCTGGCTCGCAAAGGAAAGACTTGCATTTATGTAGCGCCTTTCACGATCTCAAAACGTCCCAGAGCGCTTTACAGCCAATTTTTGAAGCTTGGTCACTGTTGAAATGTAGGAAACCCAGCGGCCAATTCGTGCACAGCAAGATCCCAACAAACAAACAATGTGATAATGACCAGATAATCTGTTGGTTGAGGGGTAAATATTGGGCCAGGACACCGGGGGGGCAGGGGGGGGGAGAACTCCCCCCAGCTCTTCTTCGAAATAGTGGCCGTGGGATCTTTTACGTCCACCCGAGAGGGCAGACGGGGGCCTCGGTTTAATGGCTCAGTAACCCAATGCTTCCTTCTTGGGGAGGTAGCACGGAGGTTTTTCATTTCTAACAATCAACGTATCGTTTGCACCTTCAGGTACCAGTTGACATTATACTGCGCGATATTAGTAATCAGCACATCAACAAGTTTGTAAAAGTAGAAGAATTTCATACAAAAGGGCTTAGTTTCAAACCTTTGTTAAAATAGCAGACAGAAGACTATCAAACTCATTAATGCACTCGTTAGTCACATCACATATTGTGATTTCAACCCATGAGGTGGAAATGTGAACTGCCTGCGTGATTTGGGGAATTCATTCAAGTTCCGGTATCTGAGTGAGTAGGGCTGTGGGGAAAGAGCTAATGGGAGAGCTCTTTCAAAGAGCCGGCACAGGCACGATGGGCTGAATGGCCTCCTCCTGTGCTGTGTGATTCGATGGCGGTAAGCCAGGAAATCGCGCTTTTTCTTTTAGATCCAAATAACGAGGCACAAGAAAAAAAGACAATGGCCTGGAATTTGCGGTCAGCGGTGAAGCGACGGCGCTCGCCGCTGACCTCGAAGAAAGCTGCCCACAAGGATCTAGCGATCTCTGTGGCATGAATTTCAGCTCTCCCGACCGTAGCTCGAATCTGGCGCCAAATACAAGCGAATCCTAAACGTCCAGCAACAGTGATGTCATCATGCTGGCTAAGCAGCCAATCACATTGAAGAATTCTGACAGACAGCAAACCAGGAAGTAAAATGCACTGATTCGAACTTACTTTTTATAAATTTTACAGAGATTGAGATAAAGTTGGGGCATACACGTAGGATTAAGGCAGAAGCTGAAATATCATAAACAAACATTTAAAAAAACATTTTTAAAACCTTGTAATTCTTAATCATATTAAATGCAAAAATTTGCCATTGCACAAATATAAAATTCGTTTTTCAGGGTCAGAACGGTTGTTCAGCAGTCAACAGGTCATTAAAAGCCCAGTTTCAGAGGGGTAATGATGGCGAACGCTGGCAGTTTCACTCTCATTACCGCTGCAAGACCCGGGCCAAGGATTTTGTGGGGTAGTTGCACGATGAAAACCCCTCACCCTGACCGGAATGAACTGCTGAGAGATCATGGCTTTCATAAGAACATAAGAAATAGGAGCAGGAGTAGGCCAATTGGCCCCTCGAGCCTGCTCCGCCATTCAATAAGATCATGGCTGATCTGATCCTAACCGCCAATCTACTATCACAGAACCATCTCCTGAACCTAACAGAATTGGACACACGAAATAGGAGCAGGATCAGGCTACACGGCCCCTGGGCCCGCTACGCTACCCACAGGGCCATGACCGATCCGAACCTAGACTCATGTCCAAATTCCTGCCCGCTCCCCGTAACCCTTAATTCCCTTTACTTCTAGGAAACTGTCTATTTCTGTTTTAAATTTATGTAATGATGTAGCTTCTACAGCTTTTTGGGGCAGCATATTCCATGGACCTACCACCCTTTCAAACCACTACAAATCTTAGCAACAGGACATATTGTTGGACGGGCACCTGTAGCCCTCATGGCAGCACCTGATGTGTGTATATATTTTTTTTAAATCTACATACAATTGCACTCAGTTTACTTCTTGTAGCACGAGGTACTACTGGCCCATCCTCCATAAACTTGAACTCATCCAAAACTCTGCTGCCCATATCCTATCCCACTCACCAAATCACTTGTGACTTTGCTGATCAACAGTATGGACTCCCAGTCCCCAATTTAAAATTCTCACCCTCATATTTAAATCCTTTCTTGATTATGTCAAGCTCTCTTCCAGTACTATAACTGCCCACCACCACCCAGAAGTCTCCATTCCTCCAACTCTAGCCTCTAGTGTATCCTCTCCTCCCTTCACCCAGTCATTGGTGGCCATGCCTTCAGCCATCTCGGCCTTGGAATTCCCTCCATCTCTCTCTCTCTCTCTCTCTCGAGCCTCTTAAGTGTCAGTGTGGCTCAGTGGGTAGCACACTCGCCTCTGAGTCAGAAGGTGGTGGGTTCAAGTCCCGCTCCAGAACTTGAGCACATAAAACTAGGCTGACACTCCCGCTGCAGTGCTGAGGGAGCAATGCACTGTCGGAGGGTGCCGTCTTTCGGATGAGACGTTAAAACCGAGGCCCCGTCTGCTCTCTCAGGTGGACGTAAAAGATCCCATGGCACTATTTCAAAGAAGAGCAGGGGGAGTTCTCCCCGGTGTCCTGGGGCCAATATTTCTTCCTCAACCAACATAACAAAAACAGATGATCTGGTCATTTTCACATTGCTGTTTGTGGGAGCTTGCTGTGTGCAAATTGGCTGCCACATTACAACAGTGACTCCACTCCAAAAAAGTACTTAATTGGCTGTAAAGCGCTTTGAGACGTGAAAGGCGCTATAGAAATGCAAGTCTTTCTTTTTTTCATTCTCCTTAAAACCCATCTCTGACCAAGATTTTGGTAACCCTTCCCGATAGCTCAATCGTTGGCCCAGCATCGACTTTTGTCCAATTAGGCTTCTATGAAGCACCTTATTAAAGGCCGATATAAATTCAAGCTGCTGTTGTATGCAAAGTGGTTTCTGCACAACAGCCACTGCACCTCAAAAGCAATTTATTGAGGAGAAGCGGTTTTAAGAAAATGATCTCGTATCATTGTAACCCAGGTATGACTAATTGGTCTTCCAATTTATGAATATTGATGCCATGCTCTAAACCATCAATTTGCGGAGATTGCACTAAACAATTCAATTGCTGGTGTGAAATATTTATTAGTACTGTCTATGAACACCAGCTGAAACAGTTATAACCGATACTACATGCAGGGTGTATCACTTCCCCGTGACATTTTTGGAAATAAGTGCTACGGCAGTACAAGGCACACAAAAGTGTCAGCCGTGGCTCAGTGGGTAGCACCTTTGCCTCGGAGTCTGAGGGCTGGATTTTCAATGACCCGTGGAGTCGGGTTTGGAGGCGGCGGGGGGGGGGGGTTAAAGTTGCAGATTCGGGGGTCCCGACCCCATCCCGACTCCAACCCGCCTCCATGCCAGTTTCTCTGGCGGCGGGTACCCGACCTGTGCTGAGACCCGACTCCCCGAGGCGGGAAGGGATTAGTGACAATTAACTGCCTGTTAACAGGTAGTTAACAGGCAGTTTTTTGCATAATCCCTATTTTAAAAAGAAAAGTGTGGGCTTCCCGACAGGTGGCAACCACTCCAAGTTATCGGGTCGGGCCGTGGGTCTGCAGGGGTTGGAGGGGTCGATATGTCCGGTGGGCAGGTGAGTGATGGGTGCATGTGTGCAGAGGTAAGTGTGTAAGGTAAGTGCTAAGTGTTGGAAAAAGTTTTACTTACCTTAACTTCCTCCTGCAGGTGTCAGCCCTTCAGTTCTCGGGAGTTAGAAATCTCACCGGCACAGAAAGCAGGAAAGCCGTGGTTCTGTCAAAAACAGCAGCCTTCTGGTTTCTGTGCTGGAATGATTTCTAACTCAGCCTGAAAGGAAGGACTGAAGTTAGAAATCATATTGTGAGTGTTTGACAGCTTCACAGAGCTGTCAAACGCTGATATTTCATCTGTCAAAAGCTCTTGACAGATGAAATGTCAGTCTGTGACGTCACCTGTTGTCGGGTGGCCCTTAATTGGCCTGCTGAGCCCACTGGGCGGGCTCAACAAGGTCAATCAAGGGAAAATACAGTGGGTTGGCCACGTCTCGATGGAGGCGGGTTCACAAGCCAGAATGTGTGATTTCCGACCCCAACACGACTCCAACTTCAAAATCCAGCCCTGAAGGTTTGTGGGTTCAAGTCCCACTCCAGAGACTTGAGCACAAAAATCTGGGCTGACACTCCCAGTGCAGTACTGAGGGAGTGCCACACTGTCGGAGGTGCCGTCTTTTGGATGAGACGTTAAACCGAGGCCCCGTAAAAGATCCCATGGCCAAGGGAGTTCTCCCCGGTGTCCTGGTCACAAATTTATCCCTCAATCAACATCACTAAAAAAAACAGATGATCTGGTCATTATCTCATTGCTGTTTGTGGGAGCTTGTGTTCATGTGCCTGAACTGCTTGACATTGCAGCTTGCACAGGCCCATTTGGCACATCCATGCAGGAAGAAAAACTTGCATTTCCCCTCAAGTCCCACGCCAGAGACTTGAGCACAAAAATCCAGGCTGACACGCTGAGGGAGCGCTGCACTGCCGGAGGGGCCGTCTTTCGGATGAGACGTTAAACCGAGGCCCCGTCTGCTCTCTCAGGTGGATATAAAAGATCCCGCGGCCACTATTTTGAAGAAGAGCAGGGGGGGAGTTCTCCCCGGTGTCCTGGGGCCAATATTTATCCCTCAATCAACATCACAAAAAACAGATTATCTGGTCATTATCACATTGCTGCTTGTGGGAGCTTGCTGTGCGCAAATTGGCTGCCACGTTTCATACATTACAACAGTGACTACACTTCAAAAGTGCTTTAAGGCACATTGGGACGTCCGATGCTATATAAATGCAAGTCTTTTTTTTTTACAAATCACAGGAACCAGACACCATTTCGGGATGGAACTACCATCGCCATGGTAAACCGTAACTTCTCTTCCTCCAGCTGTACAAAGAACAAATAAGGAATTAGCCGTCGCGTAGACATTATATAGCACGACAATTAGAAGTGGTTTTGGTGGAGAAGAACAGTCTCCTGCCTGGGAGGCGTGATTATGAGGTAATGTAGACGAGGGGCTCACAAGGTCACAGGGTAGCTATGAACGAGGAAGGCTACCTCATCATCCAGACAGAACGTGCAGTCCCCTCACCACAGCATCCAGCGGTTTAAGTGATTCCAAAGCTTTTTGGCCTCCATCACCCTAAACAGAAGTCCATGGCACATGCCGACCATTCAATGACTCCCAGATACCGGTCCCAAGTGGGTGTTGGACTCCTACCCCAGTGCTTAAAAATGCTCCAGTTTCCTTCCCTCCACTCCGGGAGTACAGTTTTACAGGCACGGCTGATTTCCAACTCCAGGTGACCATTCTTCATTCGTAAACCTAGAAAAGGCTCTTTGACTTTGAGAGGCCTCACAACTGAGTCCTTTTCTGTCCCGATCAGGCGTTCACGCATGCGCACTTTCCAGTAGGTGGGGGGGGGGGCTGGGATTCCCCGATCGGTAGGTGGGTGGGAGGGGCTGGGACTCTGGGTGATTTTGCCTCTGCCTAACTCTGAGGCCAATTATAGTCACCCACCCGAGACGCGCCAACTCAATTCTGAAGGGTTTGGATAGAGTAGACGGGGAGAAACTGTTTCCAGTGGCAGGAGGGTCGGTAACCAGAGGACACAGGCTTAAGGTTATTGGCAAAAAAGCCAGGGGGTGGAGGAGGAAAAAATGAGGAGTTTTTTTTTTACACAGCGAGTTGTTGTGATCTGGAACGCGCTGCCTGAAAAGCAGATTCAATCGTAACTCTCAAAAGGGAATTGGATAAATACTTGAAAAGGAAAAATTTGCAGGGCTATGGGGGAAAGAGCAGGGGGGGGAGTGGGACTAATTGGAGAGCTCTTTCAAAGAGCCGGCACAGGCAGGATGGGCCGAGTGGCCTCCTTCTGTGCGGTATGATTCTACAAACTCAGCACAAAACAAGAATGGAAGAGGAGATCTACTGGTCTGGAATGGCTTTACCCCTTAGGCCACAAGGGAAGCACAGGCGATAATTTCTGCACAAAAATGTAATGCCTCTTTCCTACCTTTTCGCAGAAGACACCTCCTTCCTGGGCGAGGACGGTGACTGAGGTATAGCATTGCTTCTTTTTGGAGGTGTTGCAGTTCCATTGCTAAGGGCGGGCTTAGAGGGCAATGCCTGCATGAAGAGACGAGCTACAAAACAGAACCAATAGTTTTTTTTTTACAACGGAAACGGACAGAAAAAAAATCAAATTGTGATTCAGCAACAAGCAATTCCAGGAATCCTCTTTCCTCCCCACCACTCCTCCGACAAAGTCTCGAAGTACTTTAGAAGGGAACAAGGCAAATGTTGAGCAGTGGAAGGATTAGGGGAGGATGGAAGACAGAGATAGCTTCTTAACAACAAAGCTTGCATTTATACAGCGCCTTTAACGTAGTAAAGCGTCCCGAGGCGCTTCACAGGAGCGTGTTCAAACACCGAGTCACATAAGGAGGAAGTGATGGGCTCGGGTCCCCGAGCCTCAGCTAGATGCTCAAGGAGGCTGTTGAGGGGGAGGCAAGTGAGGTCAAGTGGTTTTGGGGGAGCAGGGAGGGCGGAGCCTCCTCCAGCTGCGGCGTGGCGAGACCGGAGGACGAGCAGTAATCTGGTGGCAAAGGAATGGAGTGTGCAGCTGGGACGTACACCTCAAGAATATCGCCAAGAAGCAAGGGCGAAGTGAGACTGCGGGAGATTGGGAAGTGAACAAGAGGATCTTGAATTCAGTACAGTGGCGGGGGGGGGGAACCAGTTTGACAAGTGTTGGACATCCTGGAGAGTTAAGGGTTAATAATCGAACTTCCTTGTATCTTGGAGTAACAGGCTTTCCAAGACAGACAGGATGGCTTTGAAGTGTCGGGAGAGGAAAGCATGGCTTGTCCTCTTCTTTCAGTGTCTGTGTTATATACAAGAAATGCTTGTGCAAGCAA